>PVHP010031665.1:0-13653 GCA_004024765.1 Zapus hudsonius | reverse complement strand
AAAACACAAATGTAACATTTTCAAATCATATGTGGAACTCACTTTAATTAAATAAATATATGTGTATAATTATGTGTAAGCATAAATATGACAGTGTATATGTGGAGGAGTATCAGTTGGAGGGATAGAGGATAACATTAGCCAGTAATGTGAGGTAGATAGGATCAGAGTATACCATATACTGGTATGAAAACATAATAAAGGAACATATCACTTTTGACAATGAATATACAAAATGACTGAGGCAAAAATACATTGAGATTAAAGAAATGACAGTGGAATAAAATATAATTGAATTTTAACTTTAAAACACACCAATAGAAAGAATCTAAAGGAAGGAGGTGCTGGAGGTACAGATGAGAGGTACAATAATTGGCTTCTGTACATGAAATCCTGGTTAAAAACCGAGCACAAATTTAAACAGTAAGGGAAAGAAACAAAGAAGAAAGACTTATAAGAGAAAAAAAGAGAATATATCCACAAGATTTGGGATAATTTAAAATATTTCATTTGTGGAACTCCCAAGAGAAATAATAACATAAAATATGGAATTAGAGAAAAAATGAATTTGAAATTTAAATTAAAATGATAAATACCACAATGCCAATAACTTATCGAAGCCGGACACAAGAAACCAAAAGAAAAGAAAAGAAAAGTAAAAAATACATTCTAAACCAAGAAACACTTAAGTCCTACACAACTACATTTTTAAAAAATATTTTATTTATTCATTTTTTTCAAGGAGAGAGAGAGAGAGAGAGAGAGAGAGAGAGAGAGAGAGAGAGAGAGAGAGAGAGAGAGAGAGAGAGAATGCACCAGGGCCACCACCTTGTGGGTCTGGCTTATGTGGGTCCTGGGGAATTGAACCCGGGGCCTTAGGCACTGGAGGGAAGTGCCTTAACCGCTGAGCCATCTCTCCAGCCCCACAACTACATTTTTTAGAATTTATAAAGGGAAAAAATTAAAACAGTCAAAAAGATACATTTCATGAAAGAACCAATATATCAAATAAAGAATTAAAGATGAGAGTAATACCACTAAACCTAGGTGGGTAACCAAAGACTTACTAATTGTTTAAGAGATCTGTTCAGTGTCAAGGAACGCTTACCTAGAATTGGGATCCAAGGGAAATTCTTATGGGGACTAAGAACCTGGGCTCCAAGGGAAAATTTCCAACCAGAGATCTACACCCATTAGAATCTCGCCAACGCAACAATGTTTGTCTCATTTAACCAATAATGATCTCATTCTCCGTTGAAAATTCTGTTTGTATTTTTCAGAAGGCAGCGAGAATAGTGGAAAACCCAATTCCACCAATAAGAAACGGGATGATGTCTGACATCCTGGCAAGAAATAAACCACCTCTAAACTATCATATAGGGCTCAAACAAAACCTATGAGAAAGTGACAAGATAAATAAGAAAGCAGCCTCTACAGCATGTCAGAAAACCTATGAAAGGGTAAAGGAGACAAACACCTGAGGAAACCAAAATTGCTCAAAGCAGAAACCCAGAGACTCCTAAGATCTCAACAGTAAAGTAGAGTTAAAACTCACCCTCCATGACTCATGGAACTTTGAGGAAGAGGGGGAAAAAGATTGCAAGAGCCATGGTGTGGGAGAATATCCAGAGTCATTGCCCCCTCAACAACAGCACACGAAGAAGAAAAAAAAAAAAACTGGCTACTTCTTGTACAATTCCTAACCTCCTACCCCATGGACTGACCCAGTAAGTCCACCTAGGAGGGCCTCCAGTGGGTTGGGTACAGGGAGGAGGGAAATGGGGGCACAATCACAAGAATTGCTCATAAAATGTTATTAAGAATAAATGATTTTTTAAAAAAGAAAGAAAAAAGTAGGAAGCTTCATTGAAGTACTTCCCACATTCAGAACATGAGAAGGTCTCTCCATGGGCTGGAAAGATGGCTCAGTACTTAAGGCACTTGCCTGCAAAGCCTAATGATTCACGTTTGATTCCCCAGTACCCAAGAAAAGCTGGATGTGGTGCATGCACGTGGAGTTTGCAGTGCCTGCAAGCCCTGGAGTGCTCATTGTTTCTCTTCTCTCTGATTGCAAATGAATAAATAAAAAAGTCTCACAAAATAAAATAACAGCCAATTTTTATTGGTATTGAAATCTCAAGAAATAGAAAATGAAATATTGTTGACCAAAAAAACTCAACAACAATAAAATAAAAAAAGTTACTGGATAAAGTTAATTGTTGTTGAATTTCTTTAAAAAAATAATTTGGATTTGAAGCAAAATTAGCTAGTTGTAACAGTTAAATGAGTCATGTTCTCCTTCTATATCCTAGGCTACACTCAGAACTTCTATGTAAGCAAAGCTGGACACAACAATCTTCCTAACACAGTCTTCCAAAAGTTGGAAATAAAAATGTGTACCATTACATAATATACACAAAAATTTAATATTTATTTCTCAAAGACCTCAAAACATAAAAATGAAAAATTACTTATCTATATTTTATACTGTACAGAACATTAGATATTGTCACTATAATTATTATATGTTTATATATAAACATTTGCTCAAGTAACAAAAATTACTATAATCAGTAACAAAAGTGATTAAATTAAACTCAGTAAATCAAGATTGTAAGAGCAGTGGTGGGGGAGACTATCCAGAAGCACGGCATCCTTCAGTATCAACACACTTGGGACAGGAGGACCAGGTTGAGTAGTAGGCTATCTAGGGTCCCCTGCCACAAGATGGCCCACGGAGGAGGATATCCAGCTGATTGGGGATGGGGAGGGGGGCATTGGAGAATTGGGGATAACAACTCATTGTTTTCCCACTGAATAATGTAACTCATTATTGACAGTAAATATATATATTTAAGAAAAAAACAAAAAAATAAATAAATAAAAAATAAAAACAATAAACTAATGGCTCTGAAGGGCATAGAAAGCAAAAAAATAAAAAAATAAAAGAATAAATTAAAAACAGAAAGCAGGGTGTGGTGGTGCACACCTTTAATCCCATAACTCAGGAGTCACAGGTACAAGGAACATGATGAGATCCAGGCCAATCTGTTAATACATAGAGTATTCCAGGTCAGCCTAGGCTAGATTGAGACCCTAACTTGAAAAATCAAAAAAAAAAAAAAAAAAAAGGAAAAAAGGCAAATGATGCAAATAGAAAAATGAGAGATTGATGGTAAATTGAAACATAATCCTATCCAATACTTCTTGCATTTACATCATGGAAGTGATCCAATAAAAATGAAAAATCTATTGAATTGGGAGAAATAGAAAGATTTTACAATATTCTGTGAAAAGAAAACCCATTATAAAGATATATTTCAGTTAAAATGGGATAGAAAAATATGCTAATTGTAATCATGAGACATTTGGGCTACCAATATTACCTTTAGCAGACAAAATAAATTTCATAATAAAAATGTTACCATAGATTTAAAGTCTTTTATCTCTGATATATATTCCAATTTCAAAAGAATATCAACTAATTTTAAACTTTAATGTACATCATAGATAATTATAAAAATATTTGACATAAAAGACAAAACAGAAATTTCTTAATTGTAGAAATAGATTTCAACACGCTCTAAATTTGCAGTAACAAGTTTACAAGAAATGAGAAATGATATAAAAGCCTTCCTTGAATACAATAATCAAATTTACCTAATTAATATTTGTAGTTCATTCCATATCCCAAAAGAATCATGGATTTTTTAAATACAGAAAGAAAATGCATTAAAATATAATATATTTTGCACTATAAAATCAGTATCTAATTTATAAATCAAATCATATCAACTGGTATTCAATTTTAGAAAAATCTAGCTGGAAAATCTAGTGTGTGTGTGTGTGTGTGTGTGTGTGTGTGTGTGTGTGTGTGTGTGTGTGTGTGTGTGTGTGTGGTTGCTTTTCTTGAGACAGTGTCTCACCTAACAAAGGCTGGTCTCAAACTTGCTATGTGGCTAGAAAATGACCTTGCAATTATGGCACACGTGCATCTGCCTTCTTTGTGCTGGGATTACAAGAGTGCACAATCTTCCCTAGGTTAACTGTTGTAATTTTAAAGAAGCAAATAGTAAATAAAAACAGAGATTGATCCTAGCTATCAAAACAAGAAAGCATAGGCTATATTAACCTAACAAAGTAGAGTTCAATACTTACCACAAAATGACTATATTAGAGGTAAAGCAAAGAATAACAATATTAGTTTCAAACCCAAGGTATAAAGAAGTGCAAATTAAATTTAAACTGCTCAAAAGAAAAGCAATGCTAGGCAAAAGAGTGAAAATTTATGAAATACATACTAGAAAAATGTATGCACAATCATAATTTTTGTTGCCACACATGTAACTGTGACATTTGTGTACATGGAAAGATTTACTGTACAAATTCAAAGCATGTTTTTCTATATTCATATAAAGACTATTGCTCTAAAATGGAATTCATTATTGCATGATCAAAAATATTAATTTTAAAATTGTGCTTCATAAAATGTTAAACAACATAAAGGATCCATAGTGTATGATACCATTTAAATAAAAACCTTTAAGACACAAATATATAGTAACAAGGCATTAGGGAATGTAAAGTTTGGGTAGATGGTAAGAGATTTAAGAAAAACACTTTTGAAAGGGATGGATATGTTTATTAATTGGATTGTGGCTACTTTCACAAAGGTCTAAGCCAAAATTTATGTAACAGTACATTTTTAATATTCATGGTTCACTACATTCCAATTACAAAGCTGATGAAATGTAAAAAAGAACCAAAAAATGTGATACATGAGATGTTCATGGTGATATCAGTGAGAAATGAAGATATTATTTTTGAAACTGCATGTGTTTCTTACCATTTCTATAAGTTTGCTACAATTCAAAGCATACACCACCATAACAGTCAAAATGCCAATATCCTAGTAACTGCTCTCAACTACATCATTAGGTAAATTTGGGAAGTTTATTGATCCTTTTAACTCATTTCCAAAGTGTATGTTTGTCTTCAGGGAACTAATGTTCTAGTCGACCACATGTGTGGTGATATCACCCTTCTATTAGAAACAGTGATATATACTTATTGCTTCAAAATATTCATAATGTGACATTGATAGAGGTTACATGAGGAATTGTTCTTTACGACAATCACGTTGCTTTGCTTTTTGCTATCCAATGATTTTTTGTTCACATGAAAATGCTTTCTTCTCTGTATTTATCTAAGTACTTTATATTTTAAATGGCAGTTCTCATGGTATTAAGATTCAAGATCAACTCTTTTTTAGCAGTGTTGGAAAAACATAACCAATTATTGCTCTGAGTTTTCACCAGTCTGAGAGCCTCACTGTCAAAGCACATGGTTCAGAAACTAAAAAGTTAATTGAATGGCTGGGGTGACTGAAGTGGTTGAAGGCTTGCAGAGCCTGCTGGCCAGGGTTCTATTGACTAGTACCCAGAGAAGCCTATGTATCTGGAGCTCATTTGCAGTGGCTAGAGTTCCTTGAATGTTCACAAACACTGTCTCTCCTCTCTCTAGTAAAAAATGAAATAATTAAAAAAGTTAATTGAAGGACATTTTAAACATTCAAGAATTGTGGAGAAACCTTTGATGAAGGTATTATTTACTTGTAAAAATGAGGAAGCTGAAAGAATAATGATTAATTTTCACTTGATTTACAATATTTTCTACAGTACTCACATTTTCTCTAGACTGAAATCAAATTCATCCCTGCACATCCCTCTGTAAAACACTCATATTTCATAAACTATAATAAGATAAAAGTCTATGAATTTTGATTCCCAGCCTTCACCTTTCTTATTATCATTACCTACAAGAGAAAAATTGATTCTAACCTTGAAGTCAAAGTGGTGAAAGTAAATCTTTGCTCAACTGATATTTCTTTTCTCTGTTTCTAAAATCACTATTTAAATTCACCGAGGGAATTGTCCTAACATTCCACTACCTTTTGTAAGTACTGAAAAGAACTGGACAGATGTATTGCTGGGAAATGTTTATTAGTTCTTAACATGTTGCTAGGAAAACTATGTGTTTTAAACACACTGAGCATTCCCATACATATATTCTCAATGGCTTCTATCACATATGCTAATATTGACCATTGACACAACCTTTTTTTAATCTTAGTAAAATTAACATCTTATCACAAACAGATCATATGTAATTCATAATGACAATATACAATCTTTATCTAATATTAAACATTTTCACCTGAATATATAAAAGAAGCTTGGAAGCCAATCCTGAAATATGAATATGTTACATTTAATTTTTTTTTCTAATTCTAACCCCTAATTAAGTATTACAATAAAGTTAAATTTGTAAGACTATCTGGGCTTGGTGGTGCAAGGCTGAAATACTTGCACATCAGCACTTTAGAGACAGAATAAGGAGAGTTGTGAGACCAGGCCCAATCTGAGCCACACAGTGACACCCTGTCTGAAAAATAAAGACCAAAACAAAGGACAAAATAAATTAGCATACCTCATTAACATCTGCATAAGTAATCATTATAATACATTGAAAATACAGTATACTTAGTAAAGCTTGTAAATATTCATGTAAGAGCCTTGGTGGGGGAGACTATCCAGAGGCATGGCACCCTACAGAAACAACACAGTTGAGCCAGGAGGTCCTGGCTGAGTACTAGGCTGTCCAGGGCCCCCTGACACAAGGACTTATCCAGATGGTACACGGAGGAGGATATCCAGCTGATTGGGGATGGGGAGGGGGGGCATTGGGGATAACAGCTCATTGTTTGCCCACTGAATAATGTAACACAGTATGGACAATAAATCTATATAAAAAGTGTAAAAAATTTTTGAGAGTAGAAAAAGTACAAAATGGGTTATTTTAATTCATTATTGATGGTCATTCCAGTATTTGAACTTCTACATGAAAAGTCAATTAAGTCATTGAAAATGTATACTGTACTAAAGCCATCCTTAGCAAAGAGTCTAAAAAAATAAATTTGAAAATAACTTGTGACCTAGTTTGAGTAATGGCCAAATACGTTCTTAATAGTTTAGTTCCTCTGAAGAAAAATAAAGAAATGAGTGGTATACCATAAATAAGTCAACACTTTTGAAACATGAAAAAATTTATATTAGTTATGATAATTTTAAATGAAATAAAGCAAGATATAATCATTTTACTGAAGTGATGGAAATTGCATCAGAAAATTAGAAAAAAATAGAACAAAAATGCTAATTTTTGAGCCAAATCAAAAAAATTAGATACATTTTTGATGTATTTAGAAACTGATGAATTAAGAAAGAATATGTATATTTTATATTCAAATAAGTTAGAAATAAAATATAAAATGGTTGAAAACTGGCAGAGTTGCAACACCTGCACCTTAATATTTAGAATATAATCTAATTTTAATTTGAATTCCAGAAATATGAATAAATGAATGAGGCAGAAAAACATGGAGGAATGATTCCCAAGTTTTCCCAAATATTGTTAATTAAGAAATTTATATACATTTAAAATGTAAATAACACATTTACATTGGCTAATTCTACCTACCTAAGACCTGCATAATAGGAGGGAAAAATTATAGCATCCTAAATAGAAGAGAGACTTGTTGGAAAGTAGAAGGGATTCGATGAAGGGGGATTTTGGAGCAGGTAAAGGGAAGGTATTAGGAGGGGATTATGATCATGACATATTGTTTTTATTTATAAAAGTTGCCAATAAAAGTTTAAAAAGTCTTTCAAAAATTATATGACCAACTATATATGAATTGAAATACACAATTTTGTTGTAAAATAATTTCCATTACAAAACAGATTGTATAAACTGTCACAAACAACTCCTGGTATGTGGGCATGTAAGGTTTCAAATTTTCTAAAGAATATGAGATATGGTAATGCTATTTCTAGCAAATGGACAGGAAAATACTGTACATATTTAACTCATAAAAACCTATGAAAGTATATAAAAGCATGTAGCTAAAAAATCCAATTTGATAAATAAAATTCTTAGAAGAAAGGAGGCAGGAAATGAGAAATAGAAAAATAGATGGAATAAATAGAAAATAAATAAAATGCTAAGTGTAAACTAATAACATTTAATAATGTTATAATTAATTTTAAACAAAAGTAAAGATTTAGAAATATTTTTAACAAAATCTACTATCAACAAGAAATGTGCATTAATTAAACAGAGAGTTCCAAATAGGTAGAACACATTCAATGACCCCTTTTTTTGTATTTGTTATGTTCACACAGTAACCAGAAAACTACCATATTGTTAATCCAGGGGGGACATAATGACAACCCTGAAGAGTAGGACACTCTTTCAGCATTCAGCCCCTCCTCCTTTCAAAGATTCAGCATTTTTCCTTCTATCCCAATGAAGAACAGATAGTCTAGTCTCAATGGTGATAACTTCTCAAACAATTACAGTGAAAGAAGGCTGTAGTCTTCAACCCAAACTTTCATTTCTATCTGTGTCATATATTTGTGCTCATACCATTCCATTTCTTATAAAATGAACCCTACTCAAGTTCCCAGAACACTGGAAGAGCTCTGTCACCCACACAACCTGCACAACCTGCCTCTAGCCCAGTCTGGATTTTACTCTCATAAGCCAAGCCTACATAGTACACTGTTTTTGTTTGTTTGTTTGTTTGTTTGTTTGTTTTTCCTTTAGGTTTTTCAGCTATCACAAGAATTCATCAAGCTGTACTTACAGCAATGCAATGGATCTCTTAGGTCTAGTTTTCAAATCCTTTCACATTCCTTCCTCAAATCAATTCTAAAAGTCCCAAAGCCACATAGTTTTCTCAAACAATGATCCCACTCTCAGTACCAGTTTTATTCTGTAGTTACCTTCTTGTTGCTGGGATAAAGCACCTGACTAGAAGCAGCTTATAAGAGGAAAGTTTTTATTTATTTATATTTTAATTATTTTTTTAGCTTAAAGTCTAGAAGGAAAGCTCCATGATGACAGGTAAAAACATGCCATGAAAATAGTCTTAGCATAATCTATACCATAGTCCTCCTTTTTTTGTTTGTTTGAGAGCATATGTTGTTTTTGTGGGCTTATAACCTACTCTCGGGGGGAGTAGAGGTCCAGACCCCTCTTGTTGGTAAATTTGCATTTGCCACTTTTGTGAGGGGAAGGGAAGTGTTCTTCCATCGGCAAGAAAACCTTATGCAGTCTAACAGGGCATCACAAAAGGTTCCAGAAGCAAGCATTTAGCTGTCTTTGTGCACTCATTGGTGAACCCCATGTGGTAGGTGCCCAGGGCACTTAGGCCCATGCCCCCGGAACTCAGGGCAAGGTTCCCATAGGTTTTTTGTTCTCAATGGTTTCAGCTTCAACCAATCTATGGTAATGGACCTGTATGGATCTAGAGGCCAACCTATCCACTTGTTGTCGTACAAAGGCTACTATGCGGCTGAAAATACAGGGCTCAATCATAGCTATTAGAAGAAGGGCCGAAAGAGGTCCCAGAAAACGGAGAAGGTAGGGCATAATACCTTGTAAACCCCACCAAGAGACGTTGTTGTCCTGAAGTTGTAGTTTTCTTTTTTCCAGATCTCTCTGTAATTCTTCAATTTTGGTTTTAACAATTCCACTTTGATTAACATAAAAGCAACATTTTTCATTCAAGAACATACAAAGACCACCCTTTTCAGAGTAAGGAGATCAAGCCCCCGCCTGTTTTGCAGTACCACTTCAGCTAAAGAGTTAACCTGATCCTGCACCACTAGTAGAATTTGTGACAAAGCCTGAATGTCAGAGATCATTTGTTCTTTCAGGTCACAGTATAGAGATTTGGAGGTTCCAAGACCTGCAATACCGGTTCCAATACCGGTGGTAACGCCTAGTGCTACAAGGAGAGGAATGAAGATAGGAGTTTTCTTAGCCCGGGAATGAACTTTCATGGTGATAGGGAGAAACTCGGATTCAGGGATGATATCTATATGGGGAAACAAGAAAACAATGGAGCAGGAGCCTAGGCCTTCTTTTGTACCAATGGCATACAGGCCATCTGGGCAGAGGAAAATTGCATTGTCAACAGGGCACACCTTAGAGGATGTGAGAGTGATATTGTAGAAGGTGGAGCAGTTAAAAAGGAATTTAGGTTCGCGGCCAGCATGGGAGCTTGGCAACCTTGTGTGGGGTCTCATTCCTAAATTCTCACATATTCCCCCCTCTCTTGAGGGCACCCCAACTGCTATTGGGAATGGGGACAAAGTCTCTCTCTTGTCTATTTCCTGCTGAATAGGACATGAAGTTATTGCAGCTGGGGGTATCCCTCAGAGAGGGGAAGGTCCCTAGCTAAAGCCCAAGAGAAAGAGACCCCTTAACCATATATCATATTGCCAAGATATTGTCCTGTCTCACATTGTGAGGCAGGAGGTGGGGTAGCTCCCCCCAGAAGTGGGGAGTGTTCCATATAGGGTGTCCAGTGGAGGGCGGTTCAGTGGTTGGATTGTTGTCCACTGTGGAAACTTGAGATCCATCTCCAGGATTGCTTATCGAATGGCATCATAGCATCTGATATGGTCTGAGATGGTTCCTGCATGGCTTGCAAAGCATATGACATATATTAACAGTTATCAAGAGAAATAGATATAGAATTTTATTTTAATAACAGCACAAGTGTTACTATAGACAAACATAGTTTTGAAGCATTTTCAGCATAAGTCCAAATATAGAGATCTAACCTGGAAGTCACCAGATCCAGAGCAGTCTAGAAAGACAGTATCTATGTTTGATAACATACCAATTATCCAGGAGGGCTTAGACATTCAAATTGTCCTCAGGTGTCTGAACTTGTATTCTGGAGTAGGGAATATGTCTTAAAGAGTTAGTTTAAGTACACGAAATAAGACAATTGTTGAAATAATATCTTAGATAGAGATTCTGTGATCACTCACAATAAGGCAGAGTTTGGTCCTGTCAATTCAGAACAGCTGAATATTAATATAACTCTTGGTGAATCTGTTTTTGAGAGAGAAAACCTTTGACAACCAATGTTGTTAGTTTAACTTTAGGCACTAATTAACCTGATATATAGTAGAGATGCTCACAAACATAAGACAATTTTCATGTTTTTTCTATGGCAGGAATTTTACAAAAGCTTAACTAGAGTATTCCAATATATTTATCTAATATGAGGATAGGAGCCACAATGGCTGAAATTAAATGTTAAAGTTACATAAGTCCCATGATGACCATTTGGTAGCATTAGCATAAACAAATAGAAACTGTCTTTTAAAATTCACAATGTTTTTAGATGTGAGAGCCTTATTTTAGAAAATTAATACCAGTAAGTAACCTTTACCTTTAAAACTTAATTGGTCCAATAATTTACATATTGACAAAGAAATATAGTTAGCTTGGGTGAGTACCATAAGAATTCTTTTGTGCATTTCTTAACCCATGAACAATTTAGTATTTGTGAGCTGTTGGTGACCTTAACCTTAACCATAATAGTTAAACCTTAGCATCTAGAATAAGGTCTTAGAAGGGCCTGGCAACATTTTCCTTTGGGACAGTTTCCGCAACGTGTCCCCCTCTGTATACCAAGGAAGCAATCCTTGGTGATGTCCCCTTTCCTGAAAGGGGCCTTCCTTAAGCAACCTGTTATATTGATGCTCTTTATCTTTTTGATTTATCTCCCTGGTCTTAATTTTTACTTTTTTATTCCCTTATGGTAGAATCACTGTTGAGACATGAATTGAAAAGTGAAGTAACCATAGAAGGGAGAATAAAAGTTGATATCAGGTTTTTTTTTTTATATCAGGTGTTTTTAATAACTCAAAATGTGATTTTCTTAAGAACAGCTCAAAATTCTAAGCAAGCCTAATGATGGAACTAGTTTTAAATATCTTTTTTTCTTAACTCATGGGTTGATTCCTTCAGCTAAGACTAGAATTAGAAGTCACTGAGCCAAAAACTATAACTGGAGTGATCAAGTCCAGAGGTAGCTTTGGTCAGTTTACATGGTCTCACAAGCAAAAGAACAGTTGCACTCTGTTTATAAAAACTTAGGCTAGAGAATCATCTAGTACTCAAAGTTGACCTGTGGTGGTTATTATTCTAAAGCTTATCATGACTAGTCCTTTTGCAAATACCCAAGCACTTACTATATTTACCAGAATTTAGATGTAGATTCCTTCCTTTCTAAGGATGCCAAATGAGTATAATCATTGAAAAGTGTCTCTAACCATTGAACAACCTGGTCCTTAACACACTTATAAGAAAGACACATTTTAGGGATTTTTTTGAAGCAAGCAGAAAACATACAGCATTTACAAAAGACAATATCTCTAACCATTGAACAATAGATGAGAAAAGAAACCTTATGTCTTTCTCTTTGACTCAGTTTACCTACATAATCATGGACTTTGGCACCATAAGGAAGATATAAATCTCCTTGTGTTTATTTATTTCCTTTACATTCGTCACACACCAATTGGCCAGACGGGTTTATGAGGAAGTATTGGAAAATATGTCTGTTTCTGGGTCTGTATCCAATGAGCTCTTTTGAATACAGAGTCAGATTGAGCACAATAATATCTTGATTTTTCTATTATTGTTTAGTCCAAGATTGAGAACCAGTACATATAGATGGCTCTTATAGAATTGGCGTCTAACACATATTTACCTTATATAGAATTTAGAGAAATCATACCAATCTGATTTAACCTTTACCTAATAGAAAATATATATTCTGGTATTAAAACAACTAGGCATTTATTGTATGTATCACCTCTATTAATATAATTTTAAGAAGCTGACAAACCATATAATATTTATTAGCACATATTTATAAAGCTTATAATCTATGGATATAAGGTATCCCCTGCTAATAATTTCATGTTGCATATTTTGAAACACTGTAGGTAAAACATAATGATCTCCAAGACCAGCTACATTCACATTTATCATATTTGAGAACGTTACCTTTGAAATCTTTGAATATATATGACAATTCACCCATTGGTAGAATTTTCAAAACTGGTCAGGGTTAACCTGGGAAAACATAAGTCTGTACCATAGTTAAAATCCAAACATGGTAGAATCAGGAAAATGCCTTTGAACAACCCAGAAGGAAGAAATTTTTATTAGTCCATTAAGCATTTTGTCATCCTCCTGTTTCAGCTCTGTGAAAATACCACATGTGTTACAAGGCTTAATTCACTATGAACAAATGGTTCCATAGAAACGCTTCAAAATTGATTATAAATTACATTAATTTCAATTTATCCTTAAGCCGTTTTTGTATTTATATATGTATATTTATCAGTAACTTAAAAGTTCCCATTTATTTGAGCATCTCTGCAGGGCAGAGAAGGCCATTGTCTTTGGTCCCATCCTGCCTGGCCGGCCTCAGTGAGCAGCTGGGCAGTAGCCTCAGCCACACCTTATGGAGGTATGCAGACATACATTTTGCTGTTAGGTTGAAAGAGAAAAATATTTCATTAGCCTGTATTTTAGAATCATTCCAGTAAAAAGGCAAAGATAGTTTCTGACCCTTTTGAAATTAAAAAAAAACAACAACAAAATGTTAGCACCCTTGGCTCTGTGGCAAATCTTTTTTTAAACTTTTAAATATTTTATTTATTTATTCATTTTCAAGGAGAGAGAGAGAGAGAGAGAGAGAGAGAGAGAGAGAGAGAG
>PVHP010031664.1:0-20800 GCA_004024765.1 Zapus hudsonius | reverse complement strand
TCAGAACTCACTCTTTCCCCTCTCTCTTTGTAATGTTGGGAAAAAATAACAGTTGGAGAACAGGAGGAAAGTGAATCCCTGTTGTTCCTTTTTTCTTGCTCTTCCTGGTAGTTTGGTATATGTAGTTTTGCTTGTTTGTTTCTTGGCATTCTCCAAAGCAGCTGTACTGTACACCTTAGAGGAACGAGCAGCAGCAGGTGAGCAGTGTCTACTCACCAGAAGTCAGAGTCCTTCTCTGTGAGCTGTCTCCACTGAGCCTCGGATCCCCATTCTCTTAGCATCCTTGAGTCAATGGATTGAGGAGTGCTGTTTCTGGCAGTTTCTGTTTTTGTATTATTTCCATTTTCCACTTCCCTAACACCTTTATAAAACAAGTACTGATGCTGAATTTTCTCTATTATAATAATTGACAGCCTTGATGCTTTAATTAGCTTCTGTCTAAGGCAATCTTTATATAATTATGTCTATTTCACAAATGAGGAAGCTGAAATACAAGGCATTCCGTAACCCTCCTAGCACTGGAAACATATGTGGATCCAGACCTGAAAGCATACCTTGTGCAAATATTTCAAGAGGACTCAGAGACATAGGGCAACTTTAAGATGTGTGGGTTTGAATTTTAAAAGTAATTTAAGAACAAAGGTATAAGAATTCTAATCATGTCTCCCCTGCTCTTTTAATCTTTCTATGCAAATTTATCTACCATCCAACATATATATTCTATTTTTCTCCCTTCCAAGCCTAATTAATATAATAGCAAGAGGCCTGTTAACACAAAGCTATAGATCCATAATGATAAGGGAGACTAGCACACTAGAAAAATTATGGAAATGAGAACGTAGTTGAACAAGCAAGAACAGAATGAAGTAGAACAAAAAAATTAAGCAAACACCTGTAATAGGACTCAGGATGCCCCAGAATGCCAGAAATATGACTTTAAAGAATAGCCAGGATTTGGTCAAGGTCACTTCTGTGGTGGCTTTAATGAGAAAAAGGTGTAGGTGGATGAGAGAAAATTCAGACTTCCATGGGTATGGAAGTGAATGGTGTGAAAACTTGGGATGTGGTGAATGGAACGAGCTTCTGTAGAAAATGAGATTCTGAGTAATAGAACTGGCTGGTATTCTGGAATGTTTTATTTTCACATATGCATGAAGTCAAGATGCATGGAGGTATTTGGAAAGGCGTATTGGGAGATTTTATTTCTGGGGACTTCCATATTTTCTGTAGGAGTATACAAGGAAATGACAAAAAGGTTTACTAAGAGAAACATAAATTTGAATCAGCTACAATGTGGAAGGAAAACAAAAACCTGCCTACAACATTTTTTTTTACCATCTGTTATTGTTATCTTAAGAAATGCATGGTACCTTAAAATCACATAATATAGGATACAAATGTGAGGCCCATTTTCAAACTTAGGATTTTGAAACTTAGCCACTTACACCTTAAAAAGTCATATGTGGAGACTTCTTGAGAGACTAAGACATCCTAAAATACTAATATGCAAAATGTGGCAACGTGGTAGGAAGTTTCTTTAGATGGAGTAAATATTCCCTGGTCCCCTTCCCTAATTTCGATTACCTTCCTGACCCATATCTTCACTTGACATCCCTGATAAAGTACCTGTCTCTTGAGTATCACCAAGCCACGTGTGTGAAATTGAAGTGAAATTGAAAAATATGTTATCTATATTTTTTCAGAAGAAGAATGTAAGTCATCACAGGAACCCCATCTTGTTCCTCTTACCCACAAATTGAGAGTTTCAGATGAAGTAAAATGCCACTTATAAAATAACTTCTGATTGGTTGGATGCCTCCAATAATTGGTACTGAACTTTGCAGGATCATCCAAACCCATTCTCACAAACTGATCTGCTAAAACAACTGTCACTCAGAAGTCTCTTCGATCATTTGCTAGAGATCAAGCCAATCTCTAGAGACCAGCCCTTCCAGATTTTCTTCTGGACAGTAATTTATTAAATTCAAATCTCTGACATTTCATAGTTCAGTCTTCTAAAAATTAACTAAAAGACACAGACAAAGAAGCACCATAACTTCTTTTATTTCAGTAATAGTCATTGTGGTAGAAGAAATTCTCATATGATGACTTGTTTATAAATTGTCACTTGAGTTTCATCTTGCAGCCCAGGGAATAGCAACACTCAAAAGGATAGATGGAGAATGATCGACTGTCACAGGGAAGGTCAGCTGAGATGAACTTGAGCTCCAGTGTTGGAACTTTTTAAATTCCAACATTTAAGTGTGATTTAGAGTTTGCTATTAACATTTCATTTAAGTGTGATTAAGAGTTTACTATTAACATAGTACTAAAATGACTATTAATTTGTACAGGACAGCAACTTCTTTCCAAAAAAAGAAAAAAGACCTGAAATTAATTACAAAAAGGTTTCCTAACGTGTAGCTACATTTGTTGCTTTCATGGTATTAATTTCTGGCCTAGGGAGGTCATGTTCTTTCTCAGTTGTTTTATTTTCTAATGAAATGATTTCAGTTCTAGGAGGAAGCTCATAGGGTCTCGTCTTCTTATGCAACTTCTCATTTCTTTTCTTCATAACTTCTTGGAAATGAATTTTCTCTGCTAGCTCTTGTTCTCTCTGCTCTTGGGCCTCACATAATGCCTCTTCCTCCTGCCGGGCTTCCATCTCTTTCTGCCACTGTCACAGAGAGAACACTTGGTTTACATGTGATTTCCATGGAGAAAAGTCTACCTTAACTTAGCTTTCCAAATGAACATTCTGATATTCAATTATCCTCTTACTGTTTTTCACAGACGTTTCTCCGAAATAGGGGAATTGCCATGAGTTCGAGGCCACTCTGAGACTACATAGTGAGTTCTTTGTCAGTCTAAGCTAGAGGGAAATGCTACCTGGAAAAAAAAAAGAAATCT
Organism: Zapus hudsonius; assembly: GCA_004024765.1. Taxonomy (NCBI): domain Eukaryota; kingdom Metazoa; phylum Chordata; class Mammalia; order Rodentia; family Dipodidae; genus Zapus; species Zapus hudsonius. The sequence goes on along the minus strand of PVHP010031664.1, from coordinate 17,890 downwards.
ACACTCAATTGTACTGGAAAAACACATTCCAGAGTCAGTAGGGTATATGTCTCTATATCTCAGAGCATTTTTAGTCTTGATGAATATTGATATTTATACAACAGAATACATCAAAAATGAAAAATCAAGCTAAAGTATAGAAAAATGTTAGAGAAAATACAAATTAAAGTGAAAGCAAAATCTGATACTATTTCATATGAAGCAGGAAATGAAATTAATGGACAGACACCTGCTTACTCTTACTGCTTACCTGCAGCAGACCTGTAGGAAAACTTCTAAGGGAGTCGTCTTAATTGACTGTGTTAATAAATACACGGTGAGATCAGTGTATCTAGCAAGAGCTCTAGGAATAAATAATCAGTGTTGAAACAAATGACGAGAAAGGAATTAAACATCACTAGGAGTTTTTACCCTTCTTCTAATGCATGTGATGAAGAAAATGGTGATTCCTCTTGAGACTGTGTGCAAGGTTCAGAGAAGAATGACTCCTAGCATGAAACACTGGAAATCTCTAAGAATTGAGCCCACACCGTTCTCTTTGTCACCCTGGGTTCTGACACGTACACAAGTGACCAGGCTGATCTAAGCAGCATATATATTTCAGAGCCATGAATCATGACTTTATTTATCTTCTGAGATATATAGATGTTAATCAAAATGAAACCTCAGCTTCCATAGAAAGCTATCAGTTTTACAAAAGATATAATTTTGTAAAATTTTTAAATAGTCATAACACTAATGCATTGATTATAGTATATACCCATTTAAATTCTAATGCAATAAAAATACAAGTTTCTAGCTCTTTTCTGAGATGATATCTAAATACAGTTATTACATGTCTGGTTTCTCAAAAATAATAAAAAAAACTATTTTCTTTACATGAAATATAAAGAAAATTGAGGTAAAACATCTAGAACATTCAGACAGTGCGTAATTCAAGCTTTGGCTTAGTTTACAGATTCTATTCCTCTATTTGTCACAGACATTCCTTAGAAATCTACTGTATTGTACTGGATACACACACACATACAGAGAGAGAGAGAGAGAGAGAGAGAGAGAGAGAGATTTTCCATGTATCTTTTAAAAGAAACAAATCAACTTAGCTTTTCAAATGCACATCATAATATCCAATTCTCTATTTTTCAATAGTGACATAAAATTCTTTCTCATATAATCTCATCATGTGCTATGAAAAATCCACAGAGTATTAATTTTTAAGATTTACCAGTAAAATAAGATTTTATAAAATAATTATCAAACAGCATGTATACATGCATCAATCCCTATGAAAATAGCCAAAGGGTAACATGTTAGTATTGTTCAGGAAACGGTTCTCCCTCTTTTTCCCATCCTTTGAACTTGGCATAACTGAAATCATGATATCAAGCTTCTTCTGCTCATTAGGCGCTGTCCAAAAGTAAACTTTCAGCACGGCATGGATAAAGTTTTTATTCTTTTGACTTACCTGCAATCCTTTTCCATTGCAGTAGTTAGAATACAGCTATGCTTGAAGTGATGGGAAAAGAAACATCCACTCACTACTTGATTCATGTCATTCACTCAGAGACTCAGTCACCATGCAGCAGATTACCAGCAATGTAACAAGGTGCCTGAACTATTGCTGAACAGTGAGGTCTCTCCTCTGTGTATATGCAGTTAGTCAACACAGGTCAGTTGGAAGGATTGTTTATGCAACTTATAAGGACATGGTTTTGTTTCTTGGTGGTGTTACCAGTCCTATGCTCTGATCTCTGATTCTGCCTAGTAACTATAAACTAGGGATTGGACATCCTGATCAGGTGAAAGGGAAAAGTAGAGGAAGTGAGACCTAGAGAGATCTCATCTTGTGCACAGGCTCAGTAATTTACTAACTTTAAAATTTTGGGCAAGTAATTGAATTATAAACTGCTTATTTATTCTTACTACTGTGAGTGCATTCATCAAAGGGTAAAGTATAACATGAAGAACTGCTGTGATATTCACGTGGAAGCAAAATGGTAGATACATGAATAATACTGTAATATTCAAAGACGCTTCTTATGTGCCCAAATTAGAAACAGCAAACTATTAATTGTTTCGTTAGCAGCATATCAAACAACTTAGATGTTATGAATTATCCAGGATTTGTCAGACAGGATTATTTTACCCTGATTCAGCTATAACATAGGCACACCCATGACAGCCATCTCTCAGATGATGCTTCTGCCCTTGGAAAGAGTAAAAATTGATGGCTGTTAGGAGCCATGACCCAGACTCTCTTCTGTCTTTTAAACCAGTATCTTCTGTCTTGTTAAGTACAGTAGTTCCACAGGGTCCAATGTCACTTGAAGATGATGTATATCTATGTAATGTGTATGTGAATATAAATATATATTATAAGAGGTAGCATGTACTTTATATGTATGTGATGATGGCAAGCTATTATGTTTTTTAATGTATTTTTAAATAATTTAGTTGAAATGAATAGAAAAATATAGAGACTTTCTTAACCATGAGATATTTTTGAGACTACCCTGTACATATAACACATTGGTCAGATAAACATTGTTCTCTTATAGTAGAGCAATAGTGTAGCTCCCTGTTTGTTAAGCAAAGTCAAGAGTAAGTCCCACAAACACGATGCTTATAGCTACTGATAAAGTGGCTTAAATATCATCTTTGTGATTATGTGATGTATAGTCAATGGGATTGATAAATGAATAATCCCATACATAATGTTTAAGAAATTACTAATTAGCTGAAATATAAAATAATCTGGTAATCTAAGCAGAATCTGATAAGTAATATTAAACTAATGGCCAAAGGATATTTAGCAAACATTCTATATGCTACAGAATCCATGCTCTACTCAAAGATAAAATGGAAAACAGCATCTCTCCTATTCTAGTTCTATTGTTTAAAATGTAGGTATAAAATAATGTGCATTAGGAAAGAAAATATCAATTAAACATAGCTCAATAGATTAGTGTTCCATGTGTCTTATTTTGTCCCTGCTCATTTAACTCATACTAAGAAGAAAGTAATTAACAGGCAAAAAATTTATATGATATGAAGAGAAACATGAGTATATGAACAAAGTGATTGAAAGTCTTAGTGATCTGTGAGGAATGATCACTGAAAATTGAGTCAAAAGATTTTTGTTCCATTATTAGAACCACCCTACAGAAGAAATCAGTGTGCAGTGCTTAATAACAGAATCTTGTCATCAGAAGTAAATTCTAATCCAGGAAACAAAATGAATCTAATGTTTCACAAATGCCAAAAGGGCACATTTTCAGTCACCTAGTTAAGGCACTGCATACACCCCACTAGGTAAATAGTAAGGAGTTATGACGACAATGCTTCAGAATTACATTTTGTAAGTCAGTGTGTCATTGAAGAGCAAAGTTTTTCTTTGCTAGTTTAAGAAGGACAATCTTACATGGTGATCAATGATTTTTTTCAATTCCTTATCCGCTCTGGTGAAGCTATCTGGATATGGAAACATGGAGAATTCTGATACAGGATATTCCCTTCAAAAGACAAAAACAGGTCCAGCATTACATGTAAGCATTCTTGTTTTCAGAAAACCACAGATTTGTAAGTCTTAAATTGTTTTTAAACATCCTATACAAAGTTAATCTAAAATATGTACTCTGAGTAGATTACTATTACATTATGGGTTTTTATTTTGTCTCTGGAAGCCAAGTTGAGTTACCAAAACTTACATGCTTGATGTTGGACGTATATAAAGGATAAAAACAAGAAAATTATGATAAAAAGGAAATCTGTTCCTAGCTGATGTAAATGCTGCAGCTTTTTAACAGTATTCAGTGGAGATGCACATGTCCATTTAAGTTCTGACACTTAGGCCTAAGAATGTCACCTAAGGTTTCCTTACAAATATGATGTGATTTCAGTACTTCTCTAAGTTGCTCCTATCACTAAAGGTGGAAGTGTGGTAGTTTAGCAAGAGCTTGTTGAACTTGTTGGTGTTGCAAAACTGGGTTCCAAACTATGGAAGATTTTGTAATGAACTACCCACATAACAATTTTATTTTAAAAGTTTTATGAAAGAATGATGCAGCGTGAGAATTATATAACATAATAAGATGTTGGGAAAGCAAGGTTTTGAGGGAGATAAAGTCAATATAAAGAAGAACATTGTGGAGACGTGTCTAAGGGCAGATACCTCCCAAGAAATTTCCATTTTGCAAACAACCTGAGCAGTGTTTTAGTCTGAAATGCCCAATATTAATTATATTATAATATTATATATATATATATATATATATATATATATATATATATATATATATGTATGTATGTATGTATGTATGTATAGCCTACACCATTCCAGGAGCTCTCCGTTACTGATCTGCCTGTTCTCTTTGTAACCAGGTACTACTGCTCTATACTAGAAGAAATTCTTCTTAAATCTCCATTTATCTTCATCTCATTATCATTTCCTACTGCAAACCATCATTATCTCTCACCTGAACTAAACCCTCTTTTTTGGACTCTCTGCACCCACTGATCCTTACCCACACTATTACTTCTATACATAGGATCTAGAAATTCTTTACCTAAAGTACAAAGTGCATCATGTCATTTTCCTATATCAACATACTCAGTGTCTCTCCACTCACTGCAGGAATACTGTCACTCTGGTAAGGAAGCCTGAAGTCTTCAGTGGTCTAGTCTGATATGGCTTCTTCAGACTTCTCTGCTTCATTTCCCCAGATGCACATATCCCTTGCATGTAGGTTTTCTTGCAGTTGGTTCAGAGAACTTTCTCCATCACTGTTGTTCTCCCTTCACCGTTGGTTGTTGTCACACCCTTTCTTTTCCTTATTCTTTGACCATCACACCACACCCATGCTGACTAGCCTTGTGCTTAATCATCTGTAAACTCATATCCAGCCCACTACCATAGCTCTAAACCAATCATAGACCTTTATTTCATTAAGCCTCGGTTACAATTGTTCATTCACCACTTGTCTGTGCAGATGTATGTTTTGCCGAGTAGGAGAACCCTGATCAAGAGGACTTTTGTCTGTTTGCTCATCAGTCTTTCAAGTTCCCAACACAGTGACGCTAAGCACCCAATGGGTGTTTGTGTGTATACTGAATGATTGAAGAACATGTAAAAATTAAACTATTTTCTATGTCCTTACTAGGATTCTGTTATATAGCCCTGCTATGTCAGTAGAGGGTACCTAGGACAGCAAGAGGACAATAATGTCAAGACAGGTAATGAGCAAAGTCCAAACAACTGAGATGAAAGGACACCAGATAAATGAAGCTCTTCCTAACCCAAAATATCAGGCAGCATCTTGGGCAGAACAGACTGAGTTTCCCACTGCATGCAGAACAGGGCCATTGACCAGTCTATTAGTACATTTAAGAGAAATATGAACCTGGAGAGCTGGGGAGTTGAAGAACACACAGGGGCTGACACTTGGGTTAATGATATTTATCTTGGGAAAGCAGGGCATTATGTTGTGAAAAGATAAGATAGGATCTTAAAATTATCTAAAAGTTAAAATTAAGTTCCATTAAATTCCATCCTGAATAATGCTTAAATGTTTCCAATGAAGATTATATAATGCAAAAAGACTTTTTAAAAGATTAAGTGAATATGCTTATGTATCTATGATTTCTAGCTTTCTCTGTTAATTCCTTTGTACAAAAAAGAAATCCTCATGTGATTCCCGTCTTTAAGTCTATTTATGGGATGCATTATGTTTATTGATTTCCGTAGGTTGAACCAATACTGTATCCCTGGGATGAAACTCACTTGATGGAGGTGGATGATGGTTCGATGTGTTCTTGAATTTGGTTGGTAAGAATTTTATTGGAAACTTTTTTGTCTAAGTTCATCCTGGATATCAGTCTGTAGTTCTCTTCTTGTTGTGTCTGTTTGAATTTTGTATTAGTGTAATTCTGGCTTCACAGGATTCAGGGAACATTCCCTCCATTCTAATCATCTGAAATATCTGGGGAAATGTTGGCTTTAGTTCTTAAATGAAGATTTGGTGGAATTTTGAAGTGAATCCCTCGGGGTCTGGATTTTGTTGTTGTTAGGAGGCTCTTGATTACATTTTTAATCTTATTTGATGATATAGCTCTATTCAGGTATTTATGTTGTCTGGGTTTAGTTTTAGTCGGTGGCATGAGTTAAGGAATTCATCCATTTCTTCCACTTTGAAATATGTCCTCATGGTTCCCCAAAATCATTGGTATCTGTTTCTGCATGTCTGCTCTTGTTTATTTGAGCCTTAGCTTTTTTCATTTTGATCAAATTGTTTATGTTTTTAAAGAACCAGCTCTTTGTTTCATCATTTTTTATTGTTTTCTTAATTTCCAATTCATTGATTTCTGCCCTGATATCGATTATTTTTTTGCCTCTGACACTATTGGGTTTAGACTGTTTTTTTTTAGTACCTTCATGTGGATGGGTTAATTTATTTACTTGAGAGCTCTCTGTTTTTGTAATGTACCCATTTAGTGCTATAACCTTCCCTCTTAGAACTGCCTTCCTTATGGCCCACAAGTTTTGGTATGTTGTATTTTCATTATCATTCAGCTATAGAAATTTTTTTATTTCCTTTTTTATTTCTTTGATTTCCTGTGTACTGTTTAATAGTGAGTTGTTCAGCCTCCAGGTGTTGGTGGATTTTTCTGTTGTTTCTCTTGTTGTTAATCGATAGCTTTATTGCATTGTGATCTGATATAAGGCATGAGTCATCAATTTTCCTGAGATATGTTTAGTTTCCCAATATATTTTCTATTTTACAGAAGGTTCCATGAACTGCTCAGAAGAATTTGTATTCTGTAGAATTAGAGATGAATATTCTGTAGGTGTTGAGTGCTGTCTACAACAGTGATATACCCTAAAGAATCTGCCATTTACTACAAGGACACTTCTCCACCACATTCATCACCTCTCTTTCCATAATAGCTATGAAGTGGAATCAGCCCAGATGCCCACCAACAGATGAATGGTTAATAAATATGTGGCACATATACACAGTGGGATTCTACTCAGCAGTAAAGAAAAATGAAACAGTGAAATTAGCAGGAAAATGGATGGACACGGAAAAAAATTCACATTGCACAAGGTCACACAGGCTCAGAAAGGCAAATGTTGCATGTTCTCTCTCATATGTGGCTCCTAACCTGGATCAGCCTCAGTTGATTGTAAAGGGTAGTGTCAAGAGCATTAACATGGAACTAGAATGAAGGTAGGAAAAAGGAAAAAATAGGGAGGGAAGGAAGGGATACTAGACAAACAAGTTGAGTGTCCAAAAAAAAAAGGGGGGGGGAAGAATGAGTGAATGAATACAAGGGGTGGAAAGGTCTTTGGCGGTAAGTGTGAGGGGGAGTTATAGAAAACCATTGTCATCATGAATCAATTCCATAAAACCTTCCTCCTGGATAAGGAAGATGGGGAACCTGAACAGAAGAGCCCCATAGAAAATGGTGAAAGCTTAACCATAAAACCATGGGCTTTGGCTGGTAAGTCTCAGGGCAAGACCTGGGTTTACCCCTAAAGTAAGCTGTTAGTAAGGGAGATACACATGGTCCCCACAATAATGCAGGCCATTGCCAAAACACTTGGTTAATGTGCCAGAGCTAAAAGGTAAGACCCTATTGCTGAAGACACCAATCTGATCACAGGACATTGAGAGATCATGACAGAACTGAGAGGGAAAACAGTTCCCTCATGACTATCTCTAATCATACTGGAAAATGCTATGGGAACTTCTGGGGAATTGTTGACAGTTGTCAACAGAGTGAATAAGAAGAGAGATCCTGTCAAATATAAATCAACCAGCTGGGCAAGAAGGACACACCTGTGCAATAGTGGCATAGAACCTATGTAGGTAACCAACTGTTCTTGGATTGGACATGAGTCCAGCTCAGTGTGGGGAGAACTCACATCTAATACTGAGAACTAAAGCCATATTCCCAAGGACAGACTCCAGAGGGAACCTCCACTGCTCATTGGCTGAGTGGGCACACCCATCAGTAAATTGCTCTTATAACAATACTCATCCTCTTTAATCCAGGCTGCTCTCACTTTTGGTTGGAGAATCTGTTATATCTTACAAGTGGCAAGGAACACTGGGCAGCTCCAGGATACATAAGTACATTAAGAATATATAACCACAAGACAGGTCACCTCCATCATGTCTACCCAGGCTCAAGAGTCACTGCAGAGGAAGCAGCCTGAAACCAGCTCAAGGGAGATGGCAACAGACACTGTGGTCACTCAAACCTCATCAAAACAGAACCCAACACTAAGTCAGATCTCTAACAGGCCTGTCAAGACTCAGAGAACATTGAGGAAGAAGGGGCAGAAGGATTGTGAAAGCCTCAGGGTAGATAGGATTAGCATGGGCACTGTCTCCTCCCCTTCCCCCACCATAGAGACTGTAGGTCTTTAGGACTCCACAATGAATACCAATAATCCCACAGAGGAGCATGCTCAGTAGAAAGGGGGCAGGGAAGATGGGACATAAGAGTACAATCTTTTATAAAAATAGTCAACATAAACATATATATGTATAAATATTTTCAATAAATAATTTAAAAACAGAATAGTCATAGATAACTATAAGGCAGTATGAAATATGAGATGGAGGCAAACTTTTGATGAAATAAAAATGTAATAAAATGATTAAAGATATGAGCTCTGTATTTGACGGAAAATTTTGCTTCTATAATTTAGGATTACTTCATACTTAATATAGAAGAATAGTCCCTGTATACTTTTGCTTTTATATGGATTAAAAAGAGATAAGATATATATTGAACACCACTCAAGTCTCAACCATCATTAAATACCAACAGAATTAAGTGAAGGAAGCCATGGCAATAAGCTAGTGCAGGACAAGGGGAAGAAACACAGAATAATTTTGATGAGTCTTTAATGAAATGTAGATTTTGAGTTTTGTGTTAAATGAGAAATGAAGAAATACTTTTCCAGAAAGATGGTGTATTATTTCCCAAGGGTTTATTATTATTTTTAATCAAATTACCACAAAGCAGGAGCCAAAACAAAGCAGCAACAAACCTCCAGAAGTTTTCTGCCTCAGTTTTAGAGCTAAGCATCCTAAATCAAAGGATTGTAGGGCTAGTTCCTCTAGGGCTTGTGGATAAAGCCATTCCTAGACACTCAGCTTCTGATGGACCTTGGTTATTGGATACACTATCTTCAACTCTGCCTCAGTCTTCACAGGGAATCTTTCTTCCAAGACTCCATATTCCTCCTGCTATTCTGTTTTATAAGGGCCCTTCTTACAAGAACACAAGAATACTGCCAATGAATTTAAGTTTCATAGGATCTAAAAGACCTCCGTATTGACCTCAGTTTGACTAAGCTTTAGACAGCTGTCCTTTAGGCTATAAGCACCCATCTCCTCCTTCTCTCTTCCCTCCTTTCTTCCTTCTTTCCTTCCTTCCTGTCTTCTTTCTTTCTTTCTTCATTCTTTTCTTTCTTTTTTCCTCTCTCTCTCTTTCTTTCTTTGTTTCTTTCTTTTTCTCTCTCCTCCCCCTCTCTCTCCTTCTTTTTCCTGAGGTAAGGTCTCACTCTAGTTCAAGCTGACCAGGAATTCACTTTGTAGCCTCCAGTGAGCCTTGAACTCCTACCTCCGCCTCCCGAGTGCTTTGACTAAAGGTGTGTGCCACCACACTTGGCTTTTCTACTTTTTTTTTCTGATCTCCCTTTTCCTAAGAGTATTTATTTTAAGAAACTTTCCATTATAAATTCTTTCTCAGTTCTTGAGAATGAAAATCTCTTCCCAGTCTTACCAGTTTTTATAACACCAATTATGTCTTTCTGGAGAACCTGGAGCCATTGTTTTGAAATGGAATTCTCATGGAAGTCCAGAAGCCTAACTCTGATAAGTGACAACTAGCAAACACATCATAATTCTCTAATCCCAATGGCCAAGCTACTCTAATATCTTCTTGCACTTTCCCACAGCACTTAAAAATTCTCCTGCTTTTGCTTCAGGGGAGCTAAATTTAATCTCTTTCTCTTATTACGTGGCACTGGGTAAGTCCTATCTGCCTGCTTAATTTATCCAGAGAAAACTTTTTTGAGGTTGCATTTTAATCCAGAAATATCCTTAGATTGATTACCTTTGAAAATACTTTTCCACACATATGATCACATACACAGACACTGGATGCTAAGATTTAGAAGTATCTTTTGGAGAACATAATTCAACACAGTAAAGAAATAGTAACAAAAACTTAGAGAAAAGAAATGAAGTACATTTAAGGAAAGATATTTAGACTGCAATGGATGGAGCCTAGAATATATGTATGGGAGAGAAAGTGACCTTGTCACTGAATTATTCATTATTCAAACATTTATTACAAGAAGGATGTTGTTACAAGGTAAGAAAGAAAACATTAGATTCTGCCGTCTATTTGAGATACATATAAACATTTACACTACACTATAAAAACTGCTTTAATTTGGGATTACAAATGTGGTTGGAAGCCTTAATTTAACTTGGTCAGCAGGTGAGAGACTTCTTACTGGAGGTGTTCTGTATGGCTGTCCAAACACCATTGGGATGAGCTGGATGAAAAGTCACATTTGAAACTTGCTTGGTTTGCTTCATATAACAAGGATAAGAAATATACAGAGATATTTTCCAGTAAGTAGGCAAGATGACATAGTTCCTGAAGGAGCCTAGATGCTCTCCTTGAGGAAGTGTCCCATTAGGCTATGCACAGAAGCAGATGGTAGGACCTGATCTTGGCCTTTATGACTCTGCACCTAACACTATGGCCTAAGATTCTGCGTCAGCTCAGTAGATCAAATGCTGCTCTGCCAATTTCATTCACCATTAGAATTATCCAGCGAGGGGAGGATCCTGTATCAGCCCCACAAACCACAGAACTCCATCCTTGTTTAACAATTAAATGAGCCCCTTTGAATTAATATATTTCATTAATCAATTCATTAGTATAATTAATTTAATTCTGTGAATTAAACTTCCGAAAGCCATTATCCTGTTTTTCAATGCTGAGTTGTGGTTTATAGTTAGTAATGACCCTATAGACGTCAATCATTCTAAAAGGCACCGATTATTTAATGAGAGTTGTTTAAAAACATTGACAATGCGTGGAAAGGGTGAATTATCAAAATACCAAAGGAGCCATGGGAAATAAACAACAGTTTGCAAGATAGGCTCCTCTGCAGGGCACTTCCCCAATTGCTATGTGGAGCAAAAGGAGAAAAATCCAGGCAGAGGAGTTTTGATTAGAAGGAGAATAGACATTGGAACATTTGGCAAACTTACAGGAGTGGAGCGAGAAAGAAAAAAGTAGAGTTCAGAGCTATCAACGGAGCCAAAACTTTCGGAATCAAGCTGAGCTGGAGTGCCACATGCATAGGTTTGCCCTCAAGGGGTTTGCTTAATAATTTAACAGAAAGCTGAGAAGCTGAGTAAAGAAGTCACTGATTGACAAACCTAGTGTGAGTTTTCAGAAACTTCAGAGCAATGCAGAACACAAAATTTGGAGTTCTGAAACTGCAAATTTAGAGAGGCTTTACTAAATAAATGTCTAGGCAATCTTAGGGTCTCTGAAAATCTATAATCTGGGGTCATGCTGGAATCAGATGCAAATTTAAATTAAAAGTTAAACCCTCCTTGAGTCAGGTTGGCCTGGTTCACTTGTTGGATGACAAAAGTTTGTCATCAATCTAGTTACAAAGCAGAAGAAGGTAATACAGCATCAAGAAGATCTATAAGGTTTTAACTTAATTATTTTTTATTCACAAGGAAAGAGAGAGAATGGATGAGTATGGACTGCATGATCTTTAAGTGCAATAGATTTATAACAAAACCGAAGTAGGCTGGTCATGCTTGCTGCCTGTACCTGGAAAGGACCAATGGGAACTATCCAAGGAACATCTCTGCACTTCCACCCTTACTATCACTTTGGTGGGATGCTGGCAGCCTTGGAGGTGTCCATTGGACAATGTGGATTCTCTGCATAACCAGGGCTGCAGCCCTATCTGGAAGCATTTTGTGATCTGAATCCCAGGCTTCTGATGTTACTTTCTTTAGATCCCTGTCATAGTCAGCCACATACCGCTAGGATGAATCTCCAAACCAGGCACAGTTTTTAGGAGCAAAGGATTTATTGAGCCAACAGATCCAGGGGAAGTTCCATAATAGTGAAAGAGGCTGCCCTCTTTCACAGGTTCAAGAAGAGAGAGATAAACAATGACCAACATCATACACACTGACAAAACATGCATGGGGGAGATTTCTTCCCCTTTATATAGACTTAGGGCACAGCCTTGTAACCCTATCCCAGACTTGTTGGCTTCCTAAGTCTCTGGAATTTCCTTCCTGCCCTGCCCTCCCAGGAAATAATGTCTCTTTCTAGCTCCCCAGGGCTTCCTTACATCCTACTGAGAGGGCTGCCCTCCTGTAAACATCAGAGTCAAGTTGACAACAAAATTTTAAATCACAATCCCTAAACTCATAGGCTGGAAACACCAAAGAACTTGGTCTCACTCATTCTATCTTGAAACAAGGCTTTGTCTTCTCTGGGGCATTTAAAAGTGTTCGTCTTGATATATTTTATCCACAGTGTGCATTCTCAGGCCACACTGCGAGCCATGTTTTTGCATCATTGTCCTGAGTATACTGTTCAGATTAATCAGGTATAGGCTGTGTCTGTCCAAAGAAATGGAATAGCAAAACCTCCCTGTAGCTCTAGGGTCTCAATTTGATTGCCTCCCTCCTCCTAAGCACCCCCCCAACACTGCCAGGTCTCAGTAAATGGCCCCTTTGGTGATTCCAGTGCAGAGGTAAGAAATTATGAAGCATTTTGCTTCCAATACAATATATTTGCTCTCCATTTGACATTGTTCACTTAACTTTGCACCATCTTTTGTAATCTCCTTTCACTTCTATATAATTTATCTGTCTTTTACTACTAGGTGAGGAGGCTAGAGGGAAAGAATCCCTTGCCTACCATGTGTTTGTTTCCCTCAGCATAATTTTCAGAAGAACAAGACCAAAAGTCAGAGTTCAAACTCATCACAACTACTACAAGTCTTTGTAAGTCCTTGAGCACATCAGCAATGCCTCGCCTGCATTTCAATTCATAAGGGCTAGTTTATCCTTTACAAAGCAGTATCTTAACTAGGACCATCTGTTAATTCTTCCATTGCATGTTTCCCAATTCCATCTCAATTCATTATTTTGAAGAATCAAATCTTCAAGGGCACATTTAAGTCTATCTTTCATAGTCAGAATCCCACCTGTCAGATTTAATCTTTCATGCATCTCTAAAAGAGGTTAAAAAGTAGGTGATTTTCCAGGTTCACAAAAGGAAGGTTTTAATCCCAATTAAATATATATATATTTTTATTTTCCATTTGGGAATTCTGAGTGATGCAAATTATAAATCATACCTGATTATATGTTGAGCATTACTTTATTTTCTTTTCCTTAACTGGCTTGCCTAATCACAGTCTCAAGATTATAACTGCCTATAAAGGATAAGATTTAAAGTACTTTACAAGAAATTTACACACTGATAAAACACACAACAACAACAGCAACAAAAGGCTAACACCAAATCAGTCTTGGCTACTTTTTTAAGATGTGTTAATAAAGCAAAAGCTTGTTTTCAACTGACTTATTATAAATACTTTTGATTTACCATTATGTGTTCCTACATTTAAAATCTCCAGCAGTCATTGGATTGACCTTGCTGTGTAGCTCTTGTGTTTTAAAACATGCCAGAGCTAACAGTTGGTGCAGTGAGTTAAAACATTGATCTATTAAACCATCTGATCTAACCTTTCCAACAGTGAAAGCCTGGGCAACGATTTCATTTCTGCCTGGTATGAAAAGCTGTCAGTCAAAGGAAGGTTTCAGGGCCCTTGGGCTTCTGACATTCCCAGTGAGGCTGTCCCAAGGGCTCTGTCTCAGACATTGGCTTCTATAGTTTCATTCTCCATTTTCCCTGCCAGCCAGACTATTGATCTCATGGTTTTCGTGTAAAGTTTCTCCTAGAAAGTTTTAGGTGTTGCTTTACATGGACTACGGGGTGCAGAAGCAACTGAGCAGCGTGTAATTAATGATTTTTGAATTTTAATTTCCTTTCAACTCACAATCCAAATATTCCATAGATGTGTTACTCTAAAATAGTACTTTCTGGATTCCCAGGTACATGCTATTGTTCTGAGGCAAAGATGTCTGTTGACACCTTAACACCACAGGCTTTCCTTCTACTACAGCTAGTCTATAATCCCCTAAATCAATTTATCAGTCAGTGTCTGGGGTTTTTTCACTAATCCCCTTGTAGACACTAATCTATGTTGTTGTCATACAGGATTTTTCTGTTTAATGTCAAAAGACACAGGGTAAAGATGTTATTCAGGGGGTTTCACAAAGCAGGTGACAGTGCACTTTGCAGGGCTGTGTGGCTACAGGAACACCTGTGAAGCCAATCTGAGGGATGAGCAGGGGTTAGTGGATAGGTACTGAGAATCCTGCTCCATTGGTCTACAGGATCACATGTAGCAAGATGTCCTGAAGGACAAGGCCCATAGAGAAGAAGGGATTATTTCTGTTTTGAGGTTGTTGATACTTTTGTCTTATATTCTCTGGATCAGCTGGTTGCTCTCTTGGTGTGATCATATATCCATGTCAGCTCTGCTTTCCATTGGACCAAATACAGCTTTCTATATGTAATACAAAGTTTCTTGATCTATTCATTTTGGCGAATACATTTTTTACGTGTGCCTATATGCAGATTCAAAGACCAGTGCACACATATGTAATGGACATAGCAAGATGTTGTCTATTCTCTTCTGCTTTTCTACTATAATTCCCTGAGACAGGGTCTCTCTCTGAACCCGAAGCTCCTGAGTTTTTTTTGTTAGACTGGCTGTTCAGGTGATGCCACACTTAGCCCTGGGCTTGTAATCATGTGTAGCTATGTCCATCCCATGTTCAGGATCAAATTGAGGGACTCGTGCTTGTACAGCAGCAAGTGACCTTACCCTAGGAGTACATTATTAAGGAATTTAAGATACAAAGGCAGAAGGTTATTTGAAACTAACCAGTGTATTAAAAAATGTTTTTACTCCACTATGAGACTCAATAGATTGTGATGGCATTATATTTAGCTATCATAAATTATCTGAAATCTACCAAATGGAAGAACATAATACCAAATGTGAACCAAATAATTTGACTAACCAGTGGTACTTAGAGTTCAAGAGTAGAAATTACAGTTGTTCAATGCCCTGAAGAAACTGATGTCGTCTTCTTGCTTGGGGTGTGATTTTAAGGATTGTGAGGCCCTCATGATTATTTGTGCTGTAGTAACATACCTATAGTTATTTTTCAATAGGAAAATGCTGAAATCTTAACTAACGAATGTTTGCTTCAAGTTCACATAAATCTGACAAAATTGAATAGAAGCTTCCTTACAGTTCATTGATATCCCAGGAAGCTAGGCTAGTTTCATCTTGTAACACCATCATGTCAACCTGTGACACTCAAGGTCACTGTGATCAGGCAGTAAAGATGTAGATGTAATTAATTGGTTTTCAGCTGCTTTGCCTCAGTGTCATGCCACTCTTGCATCCTTCTAAAGCACAGTTTCTAAACCTCATGCCACACTGACATCTGGACTTGCTATTGCTTTCGTATAGGTACTAGCCTGTGCATTGTAGGATATTTATCAAGAGCTCTGACCACGTTCTAGCAGATGCCAGTGACACCCTTCACAATGACGACCATAAACGTCTAAAAACAGTGCTAAGGTCTTCTGGTGGGCAAAATCACAATGATGAGAGTCACAACTCTAACCTAATTACAAAGTAGTCTTCCACACACACACAAAAGAATGCTAAGAATTGCAAATGGTGTCTGTCAATGATAATTCCTTTAGTTCTTCATATAAAAAATGATTGGAAAATAACTCTCTATTGCATTCATTGTTGTTTACTTTTTTAAATTTCCCTTAATTTCAATAGAACTCTGGAACTGTGTGCTTCATTTTATGTTCCTTCTTGTTCTTATATTTCTTTTATTGCCATTATTCTACTTTTCAGGAAACCTTTTGAATCTTATCTTCCAAGCCTTCTGTTAGAAGTTCAATTTCCACTATTCTTCTTTTGATTTCTAAGAACTCTTTATTTCTTATTTTATACCATTCTTTCTTCAGGCCATCATTTCGCACAGATGAAAAAAAAATCATTTACTTGTCAGAAAATAGTAAGTATAGGTTTTTTGACATTTCTTCTGTCCTGTTACATCTCAGTTATTTAATTATTTTTCGAGTGCTTTTTACATTTTACTTATTTGCATCTCTGTATGATATTCTGTAGTTTTTTTTAACTTTTTGGTTAGATTTATTTCTTTCTCATATATATATAATATATATGTACTTATATACACATATGTGTATATATATATATATATATATATATATGTGTGTGTTTATTGGTTTGAGACTGAGTCTCATGTAGCCCAGATTGGCCTCATACTTATTATCTAGCTGAGATAGTTCTTGAACTCCTGTTCTTCCTGCTTCCATTTCTCAGATGTTGGGACTACAGATGTGCATCACTCTGTCTGGTTACACTAATGTTTTAATAGCTTTACTGAGTTATAACTAGTAAACTTCAATCTCATATCTCTAAAATATATAGTTTGGCCAGGCATGATGATGCACACATTTAATCCCAGCACTCAGAAGGCAGAGGTAGGAGAATTGCTGTGAGTTCAAAGCCACCTTAAGACTACATAGTGAATTCCAGTCAGCCAAGGTTAGAGCAAGAACCTACTTTGAAAAACCAAGGGAAAAATATATATGTTTTACATAATATAGGCATCATATTTAAGAAAGCAATAATGACCATAGCACTGCACCTAGATTTTTCTCGTGCTCCTTGTATTATCTACTTAAAAAATTATAACTGTCCATAAGCAGGTTTGGAAAGGAAAGAATTTATTTTGGCTAATTCCAGAGGGTAGAGTCCATCATGGCAGGAATAGTATGACAGGAGGTGTCACATCAGCAGGGAGAAAGTGGAGGAATGGAGGGTGAGAAGGAGAGAGAGAGAGAGAGAGAGAGAGAGAGAGAGAGAGAGAGAGAGAGAAAGAGAGAGAGAGAGAGGATAGCAACAGGGGTTGGGCTATGTAACATCAGGTCCTCCCTCAGGTGACATAGTTCCTCTAGCAAGGCTTTGCTTTCTATAGGCACTGTAACCTTAAAGAAGGTCATCACCAGACAGAGATTAAATATACAAGCACATGATCCAGTGTGTGTGTTACGGGAGGGAGCATTTTACATTCAAACCATCATATTCCACTTGATACCCTAAACTCACAGCCAATTCACAATGCTAAACACATTCAGTCCAACTCCAAAAGGCCCCATAGTTTTCAGGTGTCCCAACACTGTTCAAAATTCCAAAGACCAGTCTGAGACTCAAAGCAGTCTTATAATGGTGAGCACCGTAAAATCAAAACACAAGTTGTATATTTCCAACACACAAGGGCACAGATTAAAAATTCTCATTCCCTAAAGGAGGGATGATGCATAGCAAGGAAACATGGAATCAGAATAATACAGAAACACAGCAGGGTAAGCACCGAAACCTGGAGCTCCATGTCTGGTATCTGGGACTCATGATGAAATCCTCCAGGCTACAAAACACTTGAGTAGCTCCACCTCTACAGCTGTGCTGATTTTTCCCTATCTCCTAGTCTGGACCTGTCCCCAAGCCCACAGCTTCCTACAGGTGCCTTTGTGCAGGGACTCTGATCTTACCTAACACTGTTTATCCTGTGCAGTTCTCTGGAACCATGGGGAAATATTGCTCATTCTTCCAAAAATAAGT
>PVHP010031663.1:0-20828 GCA_004024765.1 Zapus hudsonius | reverse complement strand
TTTGTTGAGGATTGCTCAATATTTGGTCCCTATTTTTTTATTTTTTTCTGACAGTCATAAACATGGGAAATTTTAGGATATAAATGAAGTCAAATTGTTTAGAATTAAAGGCATGATTCTTGTTTCTTGACAACTTTGATGATTCAATATGTTTTAAAAGAATGTGTGGATCAATTTCAAATATACTCTCATTTAATTAGTCAGGAAGATAACCATGGCAAGATTATAAAGTCTCTGTGTGCTTATAATATGTTACCCAGGTAAAGAAATTTTGTTTACCTCAAAACTAGAAATTTTCTAAATTTCTCTCTGTTCCCAAGCATGTGATATACCTGTCTGTCCCTACTCTCTCTCTCTCTCTCTCTCTCTCTCTCTCTCTCTCTCTCTCTCTCTCTGTGCATGTGAGCATATGTGTGAATACGTATGTATTTAAGGAACCACTATAATACTTTTATTTTAAAATAATAAAGTAATAGTTATTTTATCATGTTTTATTTATTTCATGAGGGATATCTTTCTAAAAACTTTTCAAATTTGTATCTGAAACAAAAAAAAACTACATTTGGCTAAGGAAAGAAATAAGATCAGTAGACTACAATTAACAGTAATATTTTAAAACTAGCCCTCAAACTGCATTTCTGCTTTCAATATTCTCTTACAACCTCAGAAATACATATATTCTAATGTACTGGCAAAAAATAGAAATTTTAGGGTATTCTGTTGATTCTTCATTTTATAATTATAATATTTTAATAATTAAGGGGACATTATTTTAAACATAATTATTGCAATATTCATTTCATCTCTCAGAAAAATACTATAGGTCATCTCTTTAAATATGCTCACTTTACTGCACATTCTAGTGTTCTTGTTTTTATGTTTCTTGTAAGAAGTTGCATATATGCTTTAAAGAGTGTGATTTTGATTTATTTAAAAAAACTAGTAATGCCTATTGGTTAAAATGAAGTAAAATTAAATTGCTGAAAATGTTGTAATTATGAAAATGTGACTGCAAGACTCATAAAATGAAAAACTTGAATGCAGGAGTGAATTAAAGTTAGCAACAGGCTAGTGTTTGCTAAGATCTCATTTTTAAAGAAGATAAAATAGGTATTTTTACTACATGTGGTTTTAATCAGTGTGATATAATTTTCAGTTCCTTTGATTAATGAGGACATTCTCAGCTCTGAGGTGTTACCTATTTGTTCAGAAGCAATAGAAACACTCTGACATAACTGGCTTAAACACACTTTTTGACTTATTTAATTAGCTTCTCCAGAGTTGCTAATAACCATATAGCCTTGACTATAAGCCATGTAATTATTCTGACATTAATTCTCTCCCAGGGATATCTTATTCTTGATTTCATCATTTCTCCACTTCAATTTTGGGCTGGTAATTTTACAACTGTAATAAAACTACTACTGAACTACACTCAAAATATTAAGCCTTAAGATTCTGTACAATAAATGTATTGAGTTTCTTTTCATACTGATGGCAAAAGATAATGTATGCTATTTGACAAACAACAGAAATGTGAGGAAGAAAACTAGTTATCTTAAAGAAAGTTGAGTTAATGATACTTTCTCATAAAGGTGTGCACCATAATTTTTGTTTGTTTGTTTTGGGCTGGGATTTAACACGATTTGTTGTTACCAGAAAGGTAAAATGAGACAATGACATATTTCAAATAATTTGCAAAGAAAATATTTTTATTATAAATATATGCACATATTTGAGAGAAAAAATAAGAATGGAGGTATGTGTGGTAGTGTGATGGGAGAGGGGAGAGGGATGCAGGAAGAGACAGAGAATCAGAATATATGGTTACTATGGCAGATTGATAATACATCCTTTATTTCAATTTCAACTCAAAACAAATATATCTATTATAATTCTATGGAAAGTAAAATTTTTTAGCCCATATAAGGCATGAATCAGTGATTTTTTTAAATGTTGAGAAATTACAAAACCTTATATTCTGAAACAGGCTGTGTGCACAGACAAGGTGGATTTTTAACCCCTTTTACAATCCCAAGAGAAACCACAGTGGTTATTCTTAAATTTATGGCATCCACCTGCAGCTCTCAAATGTAAGGAAGTCCTCAAGACATCAGAGTCTTCAATCCTCACCCTTCAAAGAGGCTGGTCCTTCTCAAATCTTTTCCTCTAAGTTGTATTCGGAGCACTTTGCACAGCAAATGCCACCTGAAAACATTTTGGCACACTCAGATAAATGAGCCCTCTTCTACCTTAAGAGTAAATGCTTTAATCATACAAATTATACCTCATGCAGGTATATATTTGCCCTTTATTTATCAGGCTACAAAACACAAATGTAATTACACTAACTACATAACTTCTATGCAGTGAGGAATCATGGGAGGAGGCATTTGCAAACTAAATAACTAAGGATTTTTATCGCTCCATATAATTTTTGGGGGTGGGGAACTGGTTTTAAGTAGTAATAACATACAGATTTTAACATATAATACAGACATTAAAATTATTGATTCTTAACACATTTAGCCTATATTGATCTGCAGTTATTATAAAATACCTAAAAAATGGTGTGCAATTGGCAAGCTTTCTTATAGCAACTGGATTTTATTTGAAATAGTGATATGTCAAAATTGTACAACACAACATGACAATCTCAGATGAACAGATCAGCTACAATAACATGTTAATTATCCCTATGGTATCCTAACTACAGCAGGAAAAATATCTTGATAATTGTACACATTCTATGCAACTGTTTACCAATATGTTCACAAAGCTTTGAAATATTTTATCTAACTCATAAATAGAAATTAATAATTTTTCAATTAAAAACATAATTGGTGAGACATAGTTATATGGTCTGGTAATAGATATTCAATTCTAGTAAAAATGCAGAATTTTTCTATAGTATTTCAATCAGTGTTAATAATTTTAGCTTTCACATTTTGCTATTAGTACTTGTCTATTATAATAATTATCAGAAGGTATGAAAACCTATGAAATTAATTAAATAATACTGAAAATTTACAAGGGTTTTGCTTCTAATAAGGATCTTACTAAGACAAAATTAGAAGAAGCAAAAGAATGAAATGATAAATTTGTAAAACCTACAGAAAGAAAAAAATCTGTGAAATTTATCTTGC
The DNA here is from genome assembly GCA_004024765.1 of Zapus hudsonius. Taxonomy (NCBI): domain Eukaryota; kingdom Metazoa; phylum Chordata; class Mammalia; order Rodentia; family Dipodidae; genus Zapus; species Zapus hudsonius. Next base: position 17,682 of record PVHP010031663.1, on the reverse strand, counting down.
ACTTTTCAATGGTTCATAAGTATTAAACTTGGCAACTAAAAAGCCAATTAATTATAAATTTCCTTAGCATCTTGAAGACATGATCATATTAATAAAAAATAATGAGAAACCTAGAAATCACTTTTCATCTATTTCTAGATAAAAGGTATGCATACATTTTGCTAAAAGTTGTTCATCATATTGTTTACTCAGATAGATGTCAAACGTACTTGGATCTGCCTTATATTTTCAGATGTTTGAGATAATATTCTTTATTGTTATAAGTATAATTCTAATGTAATCTAAAATGCTCTATCCTTGCACAAATCATCTCTAAGATTTATGCAACTTGAAAATGCCAAAATTGGATATAAAATATCAGGCTAGTTCCTTAATCTTAAAATAGAAAGATTCTATTAAGGACCTCTGTATTCATTCAAGATTTATTTAATTATTCCCTGGCTAGTATAATAAAGAACATCTGAGGGACTACTGGCGAGGAAAAAGAAGAAAACCCTCAAGAGTGAAAGTGTATGAATAGAACCATGTGCAGAATGTCGAAGCAGTCACGGGGAGCATTTCATCACCCTCAAGCTGCCCTTTATGGAGAGAAGAAATGATGTTGAGAAGAATTCTGAAGAAGGAAAAGAAAAGGAGGAAGACAGGAACTAAACCCACAAAAACAGAAACAAAAAAAAAGAAAAGAAATAAAAGCAAATGCCAACAACAAAACTGACCTGAGGAGGAAATTCTTCTTGATATTGTTCGGTCAGGAACCCATTTTGACAACACTTAGATTGGATTCAAATCCAGCATGGCCATGCATGAACTTTATGGGAGATAGGGAATGCTTTGGGATTTACTGATTTTTAAATTCCAGGGCAATTCAATAGGAACCCCACCACCACCAAAGACACTGGTCAGAGAAGGACCAAAGTCCCAACACCCTGTTCTTAGTTGCCCACCACAAGTAGATGATGATGAAACTCTTGCTTAAGTCAACATACACTTGGTTGAAGGACACAAAGAAAGCAATCTGGCACTGAAGGAGAAGTCTTGTCCCTCTTGGAGATCATTCATTCATAATCCCAGGTGTGTGCTATCTTGGTTTCTGGGTAAGAAAAGTCATCCAGTGTCTTTTTTTATTACTATCTTTATTATGAATAAGTATATACATTTAACGAGCCACTCTTGTCAAGGTGTCTCTCTTTCCTTCCTCTTTGTCCCCTACCCACTGGGATCCTTCCTTGGTGCACATACGATACCTGTCCATAGGTTAACAGTTATGAACTACACCAAAGGTAGCCAGTTTTTCTTTTTTTTTCTTCCCCCTTTTGTATTGTTACTGAGGATTTAACTAGTCTGGATGATATGCGCAATAGTACTGATCTCACAGGCAACATAAGTCCTCTGATAAAATGCTGGTAGAGCTGTTTTAAAGGAAACTGTTTTTGTGTCTTAAGATAAACCTGGTCAAAATCCCATGGCTAGGGAGATACAAGCCCTTGGGCGTGAGTGGGAATTCTACTTCCTAAATTTTGCTAAGTGGCATGCAATCAATGATCATCATACCCGTAGACTAGTGCTGCTCTCAACCTTGCTAGAGCAGATCCAATTTGCAGTGGACAGCAGTTATGGCAGACACTCCTTAATAGTCAAAGTGTTGAGAACAAGTGAGTTTTGAGTTCTCAGCTCTAAAGGAGGCATCTAGATGATCCCTCCAAGGCCCAGTTAATGCTCTAGAAGAGGAGGAAGATAGAATGTGAGAGAATGTCGGGGGATGAAAAGGAATGCTATGAAATGTTGTCTTCTGGATATGTCCTGGCCACAGCAATCATGATCACATGAGAGTCGACAACCTGCAGAAGAAGTGAAGAAAAAAAAGAATATAGACATGCAACAGCTCATAGTTTGGGAAGAAGGAGGGAGTCGGGAAGAGTGGATGGTGCTTGGGGTGGATATGACCAGAACACATTGGATAGCTACTCACAATTGCCAAATATGTTCTAAAATTAGAATTACCATCCTATAAATATGCTATGCTATAAGCTGTTGAATTTATAAAAGGAGAAAATTGCATGCCATGGAAATTAAAGGTTGAATAATGCTTTTTTATTTGACCTTTAAAGTTGTATGTTTATAATATTCATTATGATATTCTGATATATGTATATATTGTGAAATTTATTAAAACATCTGATAGCATATTTTACTTAGCATATCCCATGTGTGGTTAAGTCCATTCAATATATATTCACTTAGAAATTATTAACAATACAAAATGTTATTACTTATAGTTATGGTAACCTATAAGACATACATTAAAATTGTTGATAAAAAATGTATAATTTTACCAAAATCTTATTGTAAAATAACAGAAAAAAATCAGGTATGAATCCCATTATTGTCAGTTTCTTAGATGTGCAAATAGGGCAATGATAATTTCTTACTATTTTTTGTGCATGTAGAAGAATGTTACTTATGAATAAAATACATACCCTAATGTTTGTGGCATATTGAACACACAACAAACCCTGGGGAAAGACAATTCCACTTAATTAGGATGAGTCTATTAATGCCTCTGAGTCTCTCTCTCTCTCTCTCTCTCTCTCTCTCTCTCTCTATATATATATATATATATATATATATATATATATATATATATATATGTAAAATGGAAATCTCTATAGTAATTAACATACAAATTATTTTAAAAGAAAATGTCGTAATTTTTACATCAATTAAAGTCATAGACCTTTGAATAATTTTTATACAATTAAAAATGTAGTGTGATTAGAAACTGAATTTAACACTTAGAACATTCTTATTGTGTACATACCAAGAACATGAATAGGAATTGAAACAATTCCATATTTCTACAGTACTGACAGTTCTATCAATATTGATATGCTTCTCATGATCCTTTGATTTTTAGCTCATTGTGTATAAAGCCTTAAAGATCGTGAATAGTGGATACTCTTAAGCATATGCAAGTGAAGAATTTGGGCACTGAGTGACTTAGTAACTTACACAGGATGTCATGGAGATTAGTTTTGGACTCATTCTGTTCCAGTTTAAAGAGGATGATTGAGAGTTCATTGAGTACTTTGCTCTGAAGAAACTGTCTTCCTATCCCGTGATTTCTCTAAATGGAGGTTTATAACTTTGAAATATTTTTGCAAAAACCTTCAACCTGAAATACTTTAGCAACTACCAAAGTGAATAGTAGAATCTTAAGGCTGAAGTATTCCACTGAAAATTAACATTTATGATATGTTGATGATGTTGATGATGTGACATTTTGAAAAAAGAGCTGATGCATTGATATCCCTAATCCATAATTTAAATAATTTAGACGGATAGATTCTTATGTCAGTCTTGGCAGGGAACATCCACTACAATGTAAATATAGCCAAGAACATATAAAACACAGTGATAAAGAAATGGTTATGCACACAACTTTCAGACACATTTGGGCTCTTTTTTTTCCCACAATTAACATCTTAGGCAATCATTCATGGACCATTTCAGCAAGATTAAATTGTGTAAAGAAGAAAACTCAAATAAGATATCAGCAGCATGAACAGATATTCTCATAACCACTTACATTGGGTGTTTGTGAGTGAGTACTTGATCTAGACGAGTAGATAACCTCCTAAAGTATTTCTGCTGACTTCTTTTGCATTGCATATGCCAGAAAGTCTGATTAAGAACATTGCTAAAGTAGGCAATAGGAGATTTTGCAATGATTTTGCAAACCTACATTATTTTTTACATTTCAAGAAAAATATTGTTTTTAATGTTTTGTCATAATTTATCAAAAATGCATGTATGAATATCAAGATGAGAAATATCTAATAAAATACTTGTTATTTTACTTAGCATTATGTCTTCTAGATCTGTGATGTTGTAGTGCATTCCATAAATGAAATTTAATGTGATTCCAAGCCAAATCTTGAAATTGTTCCAAGCAATTTTTTCATCTATATACACTTTGAAAATCTATTCCTTAATGTTACCAGTTGCTAAGCAATGCCCCTCTTTCCTGGTTACCATGGTGACCTTTGAATCCCAGAGGATACAAAGTCATTTGCGTTGATCAACAGTCCTTTTTAAAAATTTTTTACAGTATGTTAAACTCTGCTCAGATTTTTTTTGAAATATGTGAACATGTGTTAGAATCCAGCAACTTATGAAAGTAAAACACCAAAATAATATTTTTTTCTTTTCTTAGAAAAGTAGTAGTTTCTTAGTTAAACCTAAAATCATTACTATGTGAACATATTATTTTCCAAAAAAAATGATAGTACACTAATAATAAAGAAAAAAAAAAACTAAACTAAAACACAATAAAAATTTATTTGGAAATTTTCTTTCTATACTTTTTTTTGAGGTAGGGTCTCACTCTTGCCCAGGTTGACCTGGAATTCTCTGTGTAGTCTCCGGGTGGCCTTGAACTCACAGTAATCCTTATCAGCCTCTGGAGTGCTTGGATTAAAGGTGTGTGCAAACACACCCAGCTGATTTGGAATTTTTAAAATGTTGATTTTACTTTCTTTAATTCACTATGGGTATTTATTATGGGTATTCATAATTTACAAAAGTACATTTTCAAAAAAGTCATGAATCTATAACTAGAACTGCAAATTTGCTTAATTTTACAGAAATTTTAGAAGCCAAATGAAAATGCTGGAGGTAGGATTGTCCAGAATACAAATTTATTTTTTACTTTATTTTTTCACAATACAAAATTAATACTATGTTCTTGAGTTTTAAATTTATAGGGGCAGAATTTACTTTTGGATATAGCAATATTGAGAATAAGTGTTTCACAAAGTTTTCTTAATACATACTTTAAAAAATATTATTAAATATTTTTTATTTATTTGCAAGTAGAGAAAGACAGAGAGGAAAAGGTAGAGAGACAGAGAGAGACAGACCGAGAGAAAGATAGAGAGAGAGAGAGAAAGAGAGAGATGGAGAGAGAATATATGGGCATTCTAGATTCTTTTGCCACTACAACAGAACTCTAGACCCATCTTCCACTTTGTGGAAGTAGCTGTGTGTGCACACTGCGGAATTGAACTCAGAATATCTGGCTTTTTAAGCTAGCACCTTTAATGGTTGATTCATCTCCTTAGTCTCTATCCATTCTTTTGTCATTATAGCAATGAAATTTATTTTATATGCTTATATTTTACATATATTTATATATATATTACATAATATAATACATATATAGTAGATATGGGAGAGGAAAAATAACATATAAAGAATATAAAATATAAAGAATATAAAGTGAAATAAGAGTCATGCATTTCTTATCCTTAAGTATATCCCAATCTAAGAGGAAAGCAGTAAAGACATTATAAAATCTTTGAATAATTTTAGCAAAGGACAGTCTATATTTGAATGTCATGATAAAAGAAAAAAAATGTAAACCTCTAATCCCATCAATTTATATTAGTTATATGAGCTTTGATTTTTCTTATTAAAAATTAAAGTGAAATCTATTTAACATCAACTTTATTAAAGAACTACTGCTAATAATTATGTTTCTCTGATTTCCTAGAAAATTAATACACTCAAATAAACTTGAGAATATAGAATTTCTACTAATTTCAATTTTGGGGGTGAAGTTAGATAAAGACTTTAGTATTTATTTTGTTAAAGTTTGTTAAATGATTCAATATAATGAATCAATTTTGGATTAAAATTAAAACAAAATGAATGGCCAAGCAAATCTACATAAAAGAAATTTTAGTTTCAATCATTTGTTGATTCCAAAAATATTCTCTGTACTTCAACTTTGTGAGAATTAGAGAACATGAGTGAGAAGGGCTTCAAGGATAGAATGAAACACATGAATATGTAAATCTAAAATGTTACTGAAGTAATTATACAAGTATTGGGAAAATCATGGAGTGCTATACCAAAATTTAAGGCATATTTTTTAAAATATATATTTATTGTCCATAATGAGTTACATTATTTAGTGGGCAAACCATGCGTTGTTATCCCTACTTCCCCAATTCCCCCCCCTCCCCATCCCTGATAAGTTGTATATCCTCCTCCGTGGGCTGTCTGTATTAGTCCTTGTGGCAAGGGATCCTGGATACCCTAGTACTCAGCCAAGTGTGTTGTTACTGAGGGATACCATGCCTCCGGACAGTCTCCCCCACCACGGCTTTCACAATCTTTCCGCCCCCTTTTATTTTCAATGAAAAATCATTGTTGAGTGATTGTTAGAGAAAATACAAGTCTACAGTAAAGAGAAGGAAAAGTTTCATTTTCTCATGAATCAAACTATGAAAGTGAATGCCCTAGATAAAGATCCAGGGAAGATTATAGGAGACGTGCAGTGTGAATGATTTGTGTTGAGAAGTAAAAGGGGGAAATGGAAACTTCTAGATAGAGATATTCATAAGCCGGCAAATGGCATTCTTTGGTCTTTATCCTAAGAACAATGTAAAATTATTGGTGGCTTTTAGGAATGATCAAATTTACATTTTAAAAATAAATCAGGTAACTTTTGTCTCTCTGTGAGATTCTGAGTAAACTCTTATCAAAGAAAAATTCTTACACTTTAAATAAATTCTGAAAATATCATAGAAAGTAGCTCATGACAGGTACTTCATAGACAATAAACACAGATTCTGTCAGGGAAGCATCAAAGAAATGAATCAGAGATTTTGCTGATTTTCCTAAATGGCTACTTGGGATGATTGTGATTATAAAATGAATATGCCAGTGTGGGTAAATTTAGCTAGAGTAGGCTATAACAATTTTTAATTATTAATATGATTAGGCTTTACTTTCTTTTACCATCTAAATAATTTAGTTTTGGTGAAGACCCAAAATTGGAGGAACTTCAATATTTTGACCCTAGGTAAATATAATGTGAATTTATATTAAATCCATAATCTACGATTTATTTCATATTTAACACTGCTGAGCTTATCTATAATTATAAATTTTATTTCTTCATTTTACCAAAAAAATCAAACTATAGCATGGAAAATTTCTTTAAGGTAATTTGTGTCACAATGCCTAAAGTACAGCATGGAAATGGAAGGAACATAGGCCTTCAAATATGAATTTTTAACTGTGCCTAGGAAAGTGATGTCCTGGTTTAAAACAGGAGTTAACATGGATAATTTTAAGATACATGGATAAACAAGATGGAAGATTTAGCTGAGAATGGTCTGATCCATACTGTGATTTTATTGTCTAAATTATACCATAGTTTGCATTTAAATAAGTTTTTGTTGCTTTAGCAAATTTTGAACTTATGATGTGCAATTAAGTTTCATGATGCCAGAGACTGCTTGTTAAATCAAGGCTCACTGAACACATAAACTTAATGAATACTTTTGTTCTGCCTTAATTCTGGGCCAGATATAGATGATGTAATGGATATGATTACTATCTATAATACAATAATAATGAATGGTATAAACAAATATAGTTGTTAGACTCTATATGTATATGATCCTCTGAAAAAATATAAAACTATAGTTGTTTTATTTGCAAATATGTGCAATTTTGAGTAATGCCAGATTATTATTTGCTGAATAATTACTCAGAGAACATTATGATTCAAAATGTAATTATGACATCATCTCTTGCGAAAATTGACACACACACATACATTCAAAGCCCCAGGATTTGAGAGTTAAAGATGAACATCAGCCATGAATGTTGGCTCAGAAATTCTGGAGTGTTCACATACTGTTGCAAGTGAAGGACAAATTAGAGAATGAAGAGGAAATAACTCACTGTAAGATCAGTCTGAACTGAATCTTCAAAATAACGAATCATCTCTCATGGAAAATTTTCAGAACATGTCTTTAGGTGAATTTGGTGTGCCACTAACTCAATCATTTCTCAAATGAGATTTGTTTTTTTTTTCTATATGTTTTAGCATATGTCTTTGTGTTTAATCTGAAAGATTTTAATACCTTGTTCACAAGACTCTGTAACCATTGAAGAAGTTGATAAGATTTGGTGTTGCAAAATCTCCAAGTAATTAGCACCTTATCCAGCTTTAAAATTACACCCTGTTATTAAGTTACAGGCATCAGCGATTTGGTTTCAGATTTAGAAAGAGTTATCTTTTAATTACTTCCAAAGGGATGTCTTTCAAAAGCTGGAAATGGAATTTATCCTAGAGAAACTTTCACAGTGACAAAGATTTTGAAAAAGAGAGACCCACGCTTTTACTTTCTATCTTCACATAAAGATTAATAAGTGATCATATATCCAAAGGAATGCTTGTCAGTTAATATACTGGACAGATTTACTGAATTACTGAATGCATGGTGATGTTTTGAAATATGTAGTTTGAAATAAGTATTTTTGAAGAATAGATTTAATAATACTAGTTTTATTATAATGGATACTGACAAAATTATATTGTGACAGCCACTGCTAAGTGCATAGGAGTAGGGTACTGTCTTCTGAAATCTTTTTTTGCTGCTCAGACAAAATGTACTTAAAACTGCATGAATAGAAGAATAATTGGTGGTATAGAAAAGGGTTAAAAATGTTATTTATGTTAACCATAAAAAATATTCCCTCCTTGATATAGTGTTCCCAAATTTTAATGTATCATTTAATTTTTTTCATGGTTAATCTCTTAATTTGCTACTATATGTTGGTACAGAACTGACACTTTTTGCTCCTAGGAGTGTGTGAGTATTTTCTCTAATCTTTTTGCATGGGTGTCTTGGTCCTAACTTTCATATATGTACTGCTATAAACTTCTTTACACATACCAATATTTATCCATAAATAAACCAATAATTCACAATTTATTCTTCTCAAATTTATTTTAATCAATTCTTTGTTGAAATAAGGACAAGAACTCAAAAATTAGGGTTCACAAGTCTTGTATACTCCCTAACCTTGGATTGTGGATAGCAAATTTGTGTTAATAGAAACAATACCTCCTGAGGGGAGGATGGAGACTCTGGAATCTCAGGTGGTCATGTCTGGGAGAGCTGAAATGGAAGTCAGCAACCACTCTCCAGGGTTAAAGGAATGGTAAGTAACTGGTGAGGGAGACTTTGAGCAGTGTTGTAATGCAGCAGAAACATTCCTGGGGGTGGGGTTGTGGGAGGGAAACTCAGAAAACTTAAGTCAATGAAATGATAGCTACATAATGTATTGCTTTTCCCTGCCCTGATGAAACTTCCCCTTGAAGCTATAGGCTTGAAAATAATTCTTTCTTCCCATAAACTATTTCTGGTTAAGGGTTTTAAATCAGCAACAAGAAGGTAACTGCTATCAAAGCTTCTTTGTATTATGGCCCAACTATGGAGTACTTGTGATAAGTGTACACAAGAGGACATTGAAGCAAACTTTATGAAAGATAAGAGAGAATGATGTAGTCAAAGATAGTTAAGTAATGACTATAACTGTGGTGCTTTAAGTGGAGGAAGAGTTGACAATAGCTCACTAAATATTAAGGAAATAGAAACATAGTATCATTGTACAATGAAATTAATAAGGACATCACTGTACTGTGTTTGCTTCAGGGGGGGGTTAAGTTAGGAAAGGGTAAGTTTTCAAGTTACAGTCTATGGGGACAGAGAGTAATGGGGAAGTGAGTAGTGAGGACTTCTCATTATATAACACATATTGTGAGCATATTACTCTACCATTCAGTAGTCAGGAGCTCTGGAAGATATCACTGTTCTTAGGGACAATTAGGTCCAAGAATTATTTTTTTCAATGAATGCTTCTTGTTCATCATAAACTGTAAAGATCTGAAACTTTACAAATCCTAGAATGAAGCTTAAGGGGAAAGTTTGGTATCAGTTTTAGTGATGATTTCTTGCAAACAACCAGAAGCTAAATCAAAAGCAGAGAAAGATGTTTGTTATACAATCAAAAATTTTTCATTATGGCCAAGGAAACAATTCATATAGCTGAAAGGCAAACTTCAAATTTGAAAATTCCTTATAATCCCTATATCTAAAACGAGTTAATTTTCAAAATATAAAAGGAGATTATATAATTCATTATTCAAAGATCAAATAATTTAAATTGTATAATGGAAGTATCAATTTACATTAATTAACACCAGATGCAGACATCACTCAAAACATGTGAGTATAATCAAGATAGCAAGTCTTAAGAAGAAACTGAAGCCTCAGTGTGTTGTTGGTAGTAATGTAAAATGTTACAGATGCTACGCAAATTGCCATGGATACTCTGTAAATATTTTTAAATATTTATTCAAAGTAATTGAAAAGCATAGAAATATTTACAATCTCAATATTCATAGTAGCATTATTTACAATATCCAACATATAGGAATCAGCAGATGGAAGAATTAATTTAAAATTTCCTACAGTTATGCATGCAATGGAATACAACTCAGACTTAAAACTAAGCATAATTATGTCATGTGGCAACATAGATGTGTTTTCAGGACATTGTATTATGTATGACACAATAGTAGGCAAAGACCATGAATCATTACATATATGGAATATTTTAAATAGCCAGAATCATAAAGTAATAGAGTGATGATTTTCATGGACTGGGAGGATTAATAAACGTGTAAGTATTTCTAAACAGCTTTAGACTTTTAGTAACATATTTTAGTGTATTTTCCAAATCAATTTACCAATAATATCCCTATAGTTAAAACTCTTAATTATTTTGAGCTTAGGATTCATGTCAGATAACTTTTCACCTAATAAAATCTTACAGGATCATTGCTGAACTAGAGACATATAACCAAGAAGTTTTAAGTGATAAGGTACTAAATCATATTCTGTGTGAAAAAATATTAAATCTCATGATCTCCAATACACCTTAAATTTATTATTGAAATTTTAAATCCCCACCTCTCTTGTAACTGTGACTCTATAATATTCCCATATGTTCAATTCATTTTACAAATACTCTGTACATGAAAGGAAGGGTCAAGTGGTCAGAAAAAGAAATCTCAGAAGCAGGATATATGTTTAAGCTTTAGAGTTTGTAATATGATCCTGGTTGGTTACATAGTCCATTGTGAGACATAGATCAAAGCTGTCTCCAGAATAATATATTGAGAGAGAGGATATCCAACTTACTCGGTGTTCAAAAAGGATTCAATTCACATGGTTTCATGGGCTGTTACACACTGCTGGTGCAAATCAGAAGGAAATTAAAAACATACGAGGAACTGGGAACATCTTGCAAATCCCATATTGGCTGAAGTGAACAAAAGGCTCATCTGTGAAAGCGGATTGAAACTTCTCAAAGAAAATGAATGAGTCCTGATAAATCCTGACTTCCTGAAGGACTAAACCAGGAGCTGAAGAAACAGCTACAATTTTCTGCTAGCTGAGCACTCCGGTTACTTTGTTCTCAGTTTTTGAAGATTAGCTATTATTATGTTTAAATGGAGAAACAATTTTGACCTTTCACATGTTGACACTATTTGATATAAATATGTCCACATTGGCTATTTTGTAATTATTTCTTTAATGATTTGTCATTTTTCTATAAAAGGATGTCTATTTCAGGTTTTTATGTCTTCTATGATTAAATACTGATATTATTGACACAACTAAACCTGACCTGACTTCAAATGGTTGGGAAACAATCATATGATCAGGAAGCCCGTTTCTCATTTTAGAACATTAAGGACTATAAGAATAATTGAAATATCTTTTTGTGTTTGAAAAGGATTACAAAACAGGCTTGGATGGCAATAGCAAAGAGGAGACATTCAGAAATCAAACACCTCATTGCGAACTTCTCTTTTATATCTCATAAACTCATCTTAACTGCCTCAATTATGTATTTTACATAGTGAGTTTTTGGCCAGCATGGACCCCAGGAGAACCTGTCTCCAAGTATAACAGGATATTGAGCAGGTAAATTCCTATGCTGTTAGATGACTTGAGTACATTTGTAGTATGTAAATGCTACAAATTTCTGCAGTATAATTTTCAAAGTTGTGAAAATAATATCCCATACCCCATTCATTGCCTAAACACTGATCATGTTCCTACCAATTATCACCCGAGGTTACTCTTCCCTGAATCTGGTGGGTATTTTTGACTGGTTTGGTCAATATTATTTGAAAATGTAATGATTTTTTTAAAATTTAGAGTAGGTATCATAAAAATGTTAATAATTTCAATTTTACCGTTTCATTTGATCTCTGTAATAATGCTGAAATCAAATTTAAAAAAATCCTATCAAGAAAGACAACATTGAGTGGCTAGGTGTAATTGTTTAGGTTAACAGAGAGGCTGTCAGCTGCTATCCTTAAGCTAAATGGATGTGCTTACCAAATTGCTCTTTAAACGTTTGTTATTTTATAGATTAATGTCACTGTGAGGTTTGGTCAGCAAAGTTTTTTTTTTTTGTTTGTTTGTTTTGTTTTGTTTTGTTTCCGTTTTCTTTTAAACATTAGGCAAAAACTATTGGGAAGGCACAAAACTTGTTAATGTGTTGAGAATAAATGACAGTTGAATGCCCAGAAGTTATTGAGAGACCTTTATCCCTCATGTGGAAGCTTACAGAGCATTTCTTTCTGTTTACACATAAATGAAAATATACTTTAAAAATGAACAAAATTATAACCATGGACATGCATCTGAACTAACACAATCGTCAATGTTAAAGAAGTGTTAAAGACAAATATCAAATATGTCTGTTGGTGAATTCTGAGTTTCTCAATTATTGTCATACCCTAGATCTACCAGGGAAGATCCATATGGAACCCCACAGGCAGTGTTGGGATAAGCAAGAGACCTATAACCACAGCCAATCGATCAACCCAGGATGATCCAGTGAAACAGACACCAAAGATTTTAAACACCTCAAGCAGAAGTACAGAGGCTCCTAATTTCTCAACAACAAAGCAGCCTTAATACTCACCCACCAAGACTCAGGGAACTGAGCAGAAGAGAGGGCAGAATGTGTATCTAATTATGGATAATAAAATTTTAAAAAATTGTGAATCAGTATAGCAACTTTCTTGAAGGAAGGACTTTCCGAATATTTGACTGGAATTTTTTATATTGAAAATAATCTAGCATATACAAACATAGATTTGGGTATATACAGTATTCTGAATAGCAATTAGACTTGTGAAGTTTGTCATTTTATGAGAAGACAAATTTATCATTGCAATATGATAGTTAAACATTATTATTGCTTTCATTCCCATTTTTCTTTTTTTATTGATCTTAATGTAATTTTGAATCAAATTCCATCTCCATGTAGGAACCAACAATTAATTTGGATAATGAAATTTGACATTGATTAATGAGAAAATGGTCTGTAATTATTAACTAAAATTGTTTAAATGTAATATTTACCATAACATGGCCACAGATCAAGTTTGAACTGGCCAATAAGTGTGTGTGTGTGTGTGTGTGTGTGTGTGTGTGTGTGTGTGTGTGTGTGTGCGTGTGTATGTTTGCAATACACTTTTGTTAACTAACTCTTTTAACTGTTGATTTGAAAGTTGACCTAAATAAGCATATTTTTTCTAGGTTGAAGAGCTGCTGCATACCATTTTAAGAAAAGCTAAATAAGAATAAATTTTCCTTGTTGAAGAGCTCCTGTGTAATAGTATAAGAAAAATTGACTACAGGTTAAGTTTTTAAATAAATATGCCTGAAGAAAAGCAAGAAAATATAAATTTAATAATGTTAAGGTCTCAAGGCTATAGGTATTTAGAGGGAAATATGGCTGTTTGAGATGTGATATAAATATATCATCAACTTTGTATAAAGCATGCTAAGTGAAGTTGTCAGAAAAGCTATAAAAGGAAAAGCTACAACTCTCCAATCTCCATTCAAAATATGTGTCTTTCCTCTTCTCCAATAAGTGTTCTTGGACAGGGTACACACACATGTGTGTACACTATACATATATACCATCTATGCAGCACACCCCCACACAATCAATTACTTGTAAAACCTTAATCATTGACTGATCTATAAAACTGTGATCTAACACAGATAGAATTTAGGGCAACCTATTTTAATTTTCATAAATATTTTTAGGATGAACATGAAAGTTCAAACTCTATTGGAGAAAAACTTTCAGGTAATGAAGCAGTGGAAACATGATGAAGAAAGATAGCACATAGACTAGTAGATGTCGAATAATGGTGAGAATAATTTGTTCCTGGACATATCCTATAGCCATGGCGTTTGGAAAGGATCACATATGATATAATAAAGATAACATCATACAAGTGTTCCCAAAAGTGGAAAAAGATAGGATAGGCAAAAAAGTGTTTTTTTTTTTATTTTGGGGATGAGTTTGGAAAAAAATAAATTTGTAACACAGGAAAACAATGAGTACCTTGGTTTAACCTTGGTTAGCATAAAAACATATACTTCATATGCTTAATAAAATACTATTTATTTAATAGGATGGAGAGTTATATTATACTTATTACTGAGAGTTCTCAGTACATAGTTTTTATAAATTAAAATTTCTTCCTCCTGAGAGTAATTTTATACATAATGTTTGAATAAAAGACAAAACCTTGTAAATAAGTGAGGACAAATTCACTTGAGTTTACCAAATTATAGGATATCTATAGCCAATTTTTTAACAGTCATTTAATTGGAAGGCTTCAATAAATTGTTGCAAATGCTATAGCCTACATTCTTTTCTCCATCTATTCAATGAGGGAAAAGTATAAAAAGTAAAAAAAAAAAAAGTTCCCCATTGGAAGTCTACTCCCACTGTAAATTTTCCTAGAGCCTTTAAGGTATATATGAACACCTATGTACAGTGGATATAGATAGTAAAGTGCAGAAAACACTTAACTACTGTATTACTCAGTTTCAGAATCGATAGAATGGATTTTAAAAGGGGATTTATTTGAATAGCTCACAGCAATCTCACAATAGCAGTCTGTATCCCAAAGAGTAAAAAAAAAAAAAAAAATAGCCACTCAGCCCATGTGGCTGGATGCCTCAGCAATCACAATTGACCCCTGAAGGCCATAAGGCTTTCTGGGGCAGCTGCTGATCTTCAGTCCAGGCTGGAAGGCTCAGGAAACTTTGTTCCCATGCCTACAAAGTATAGCCAAGGATGGATGTGTGTCCAAGTCACAAAAATACACTAGTAGCCAGGCAAGAGGAAGGGAAAGAGAGATCATTGTCCCCTTGAGCTTCCTTATATCCTGTCCCCTACTGTCGATTTTGAGGAAAAAGCTCACTCCTCCTTTAGTTAATCCTTCCTCTAAGCAACCACAGACACCCATCCAAGATTACTGAGGATTATTAAACAGGTCAAGTTGACAACAAAACTTATCCATCACAACCACTATTTCGCATTCTAGGTCATTTGAACTGTATCCATTGTGTTACAAGAAAAATGAAATGCTTGAAAGTAATCTCTGATAGTGAAATTTAAATATTATACAAGATTAAAAAGATACAGTATGAGTAAATTGATATCACTGTAGTCTGACCTTTATTTTTAACATTTTTATTGGCTTAAAATTATATACATTAACACAACAATATTCTCAGTATCATAGGTTCTTAGATAAAGCCATTGAATCCATGATGACATTCCTTCTTATGCATTATTCTCCCCCCATGACTCTTACATTCTTTCCACCCTCTCTTCCACATATTTCCACGTATTTTTATATTTTGCATAGTTATTAGGTTTTTAAGAGTCTGTAAATTTGTATTTTGAACATTTTTGGGCACCCTTGCTGCTTCTCTCTATTGTCCTTCCCCAGTTATCTGCCTTGCTGTAAGAATAGATCTTTTGCTTGTCATCCCACTTCCTCAGAGGTTACATCAGGACTCTAAATGGTGAATTTGAGGTGAATTGTCTTCTATTCGGGTGTCCCTCATCAAATCAGGCCCTTTTGGTGGATTTTGGTTGTTCCGGGTTTTCTTTGCTTTCTGAAAAATACAAGCAGAATCTTCAGTGGAGAGTGAGGCTATTATTGTGCAGTTGAGACAAACATTGCTAGGTTGGTGAGCATTTAGTGGGTGTAGCCTCTCTGAGGACCTATGGTTAATGAGGACTTTCCCACAAAGATGGGGTTCTTGGTCCCCATTCAAGTTTGCCTTGGGTCCCCTTACCAGTCAGGGTTTCCCTGCATCTGAACGGATCTGGTAGCCAATTAGCCAGCTGTTAATTACCCACCTAGGATGGGCACCACTATTGCACAGATGGGAACTTATTGACTTGCTTGTCTGTGCCATATAGCAGTGTGTTCTGCACTCTCAGGCCATCCCTCAGTGTAATTTGAAGATGCCTCCTGCTCTCTCAGGATATTTTCGGTCTTCTTGCCCTGGCAGTTCATGCAACACTTTCAGGCATTATCCATAGCCTGCATCTTCAATGTCTTGCAAATACCAATGTGTTTAAAGGTTTAATGCCCCCTTGATTGGAAAGGAAGTGTGAGAACACTTGAGAGATGGGTACTACAGAGGAATATCAGATCACTGGGAGCTGTCCCCAAGAGGTTTCTAGGACGGTAACCATTCACTCTATTACTTTTTCCTTGCTGGCTGGAGATGTGAGCAGTTTTGTTTCACCATGACTCCTACCATGTTTGTCTCTCCTAAGAGCCAATTAGTTATGAAATTCAACCTTGTTTATAGTTACTTTATTTCAATATAGTGACAGAAAACTGCCTAAGACACATAATTTGCTTATAAAGACCAACAACTATTGACCCAATTTGTCTCAAAATGTTGACTAATAGGCAGAAGAGATATCTCATTGGTTAAAACATTTCTCTTTAAGGTCTATCAACCCTGGTTCCTTTCCTCAGTTCCCACATAAAGCCAGATGCATGACATGGCCCATGCATCGGGAGTTCATTTGCAAGGGCTAGAGACACTGTCATACCCATTCTCTGTCTTCCCCTATCCCCATCTGTCTCTCTTTATTTATAAATAAACTTCATATATGTTGATATGTTCCCCTTTATTTCTTTTATCATTATTTTTATTGAACTATTTTAAAATATATTATTTACTTATTTATTTATTTACTTTTTCATTCAATCACTGTGAGTGGGAGAGTAGGAGAGAAAGATATGTAAACACCTGTGCAACTTTGTGTGTCTGGCTTGATGTGTGTCTGGTTTGATTCAGGCTTTACTACTATCTTTAACTGCTAAGCAACCTCTCAAGCTCTAATTTATATATTTTTAATTTGCCTAAAAATCAGATATTTTGTTTTGATTTATGCATTGTGTTATTCTATTAGTTACTTCAGCATGTAAAGCAAATGAGTTGTCAATAACAGGTGATGGGCCTGCCCATGTATACACCTCCAATAATCTTCACAGATTGAAAGTTAAGAGAAGAAAATCTGATAGATATCTTTCTGTTTGTGGTTATTAGTTGAA
The DNA here is from genome assembly GCA_004024765.1 of Zapus hudsonius. Taxonomy (NCBI): domain Eukaryota; kingdom Metazoa; phylum Chordata; class Mammalia; order Rodentia; family Dipodidae; genus Zapus; species Zapus hudsonius. Next base: position 338 of record PVHP010031663.1, on the reverse strand, counting down.
ATAATAGACACAATACTACAAGTCTAAAGGACTAACTTTAGGTATGGACAAAGAATTTGAATGCAGATTAATTATTATAGTTATGGTTAGAAATTTAGGCTCACTTTTACCATTTTCTCTGAGTTTAACTATGCAACTTGGCCTGGATTTCACAATGATTTCATTGCTGGTCTCTTGTTCTCTTAGTAAGATGCATTATGGTGTGGTTTTATCCTTAACCTTATTGGTCAATAAACCCTTTCCATTACACGATAAAAGTAATCAAGTATATCTTCTTTCATATAAATATTCCAAGTAGTGTGAGAATTAAAAATGGTGGCATTAAAATTCTGTTCTTT
>PVHP010031662.1:0-20873 GCA_004024765.1 Zapus hudsonius | reverse complement strand
CAGATGAAGACGAAGAAGGGTGTGGCTTCCTGATTCCTCCTGTATTACCTGCATAGCCATCACTTCTGTTTGTTCTTTTTATTTTTTATTCATGTACTTACTTTTTGTAGACTACATCCCCAGACTCAGCTTAATTGCCTGTTTCTCCCACTCATACAATGGCACTTTTTAAGAAAGCTTTCCTTACCAAGAACATCCCCGTTCCTTCTGAGCCGTCCTTCAGGCTGTGGAGTCTTCCTCACCAACTTTCGACCCTCAGCTCAATCCAGGCTGAGCGCCTGCAGGTTCATACTGTGTTGTTAAAGACATGATTCCCAGGTCTCTGAGTCTGCTATTGAGCTTCTGAAGTTCTAATACCTTTCAGTGCACAAACGCACCCACAATGCCTGCCTTCCAACTCTGCCAGCTTCTCCCTTGTTCGGCTAAATTCTGAGAATTCTGTCTTTCCATTGTCTCTGCAGCCAGGGTGCCCCTCTGTAAGTCCTAAAGGGCTGACTTTCCTTTCCAGTGTCCTAATACCTGGTTAACAATCCTTAGAAACTACCAAATACCACTCCTAGGTTTCTACACGTAATTAATATAAGCCCAGGTTTTTCTCAGTGATTTCCATTCCTGCTCTAACTCAGAGGAAACTGGGGAGAAAGGGCAGAAAACACTGTGCAAACCAGTGTGTGTGTGTGTGTGTGTGTGTGTGTGCGCGCGCGTGCGTGTGTGTGCATGTGTGTGTGTGTGTGCAGTGTATAAAGTTTCTGCTAGAACCCTCTCTTCCTACTTCCACACATGTTCTTTCCAGCTGCTGCAGTTCTAGGTCGTTCTCTTTGCTAGATTAATTCCCGTTCACTCCGGCCATATAAGTGAAGCAGTTTTCTAAGAGCCTACCTGAAACCTGATTTTTCCCTCTGTACAAATTGAAGGACTAATCTTTAAGAGAAAAGAAGTACACAACCACATGATATATATATATATATATATATATATATATATGATATAGATATAGATATAGATGATATAAATATAGATATAGATATAGATGATATAGATATCTATCTATCTATCCAGCAATAGCTTCCAGCCCCTTCTCTGCTCTATCTTCATGTTCACCCTCTAGAGTGCCTGCTGCTCCACCTCCCCGCACCCCTGCAAGTCCCCTGAACTTCCCTTTATCTCTGCTTGGATGTGACTTCTCGAGGAGAGTTCATATGTTTCCCAATTAGCTTAATCTACAGAGCATAATGTAATTGATGAAAGTTGTTTTTGCAGGGTAGGCAGACATTTTGCATCCAACTCAGAGGAAGATAAAGATGAAGGAAACTCCTCACTTGGCTCCACGTTCACGGCTAACATTTTTCTTATCCGCTTATAAAGGCATGGAAGATTCAAATAAGTCTTTGTCAGTGAAATGACATGTACAAACTTCTCCCCTGCTAGGAAGGGTGCTTAGTGTCAAAGCCACTGACCTTTCTCAGACAGTACTGATGACAGGAAGCACAGCCTGCATGAGCCACTGTGGAGGAGGACAGAACCCATGCCCAGCTCACACTGGCCGGCTGTTTTGGGTCAGTCGGATTTCATTCTTCCTCATAGGTCTGTCCAGGCAACTGCAGCTTTCTGGATTATCTAACAGAGGATATTCACAGTTTCCTTACATGAAGCTTTGTATTCACAGAAGGATTTCAAAGAGAGACCAAGAAGGCAGATACTGTTTCTAAACTTTGTTTCATATTCATGACTCAAACCCTGACCCATTTAAGAGAATAAATGGAGCATTACCATTCGTGCTTGTTTCTGAGTCCTGGTTCCTCCAGGTCACTGTGCACAAACATCTGTTTGAGAACAGAGTGACTGTTGCCCTTCTGTATAAATCACCAGTAGCAAAGGTTTTCTGAGGCGGGTGCATCACCTTCTTGCAGCAACCTTTTGTAACAATTGAAGCCCAAATATAAAGATAAAACTGCCAGACTTTCAGCCATATGTTGGCGCCAAGGTGTGTATGGAATTGAGGGAGCTGTCAGCTGTACCAAAGGAACATTATAATTATCTGAAATGTAATTAACAACGCTGCCATCAATGAAGTCAAGGAATCTTTGAAATATTCTAATGGTGTGAATTAGTCCTCCCACTTACCTGTAAGCAAAATATCCATGGAGCAGTTTCTTTGTCAATCTCCAATCCCGTTAAATCATGGAGGTTCCAAGAAGTTTCAGGATGTCTCCATATTGTGAAAGTACATAGGTTAGAATTAGCTTCCCATTAGCTCCTATATAAAATAAAATAAAAGGAATAATTAAGACTATGTAATGCTGGAGCTGGAGAGATGACTCAGTGGTTACAGCATTTGCTAGCAAAGCCTAATGACATTCTATCCCCCAGTATCCCCAAAAGCCAAATGCATCTGAAGTCTGTTTACAGTGGCAAGAGGCCCTGGGGTGCCCATTCTCTTTCTCTTTTTTCTCTTTCTCCTAGAAAATAAATAAAAATTAAAAAGACTATGCAATGCTCCATTATTGCTAGCTTATTTATCACTCCAAACTCAGAAAGAATTTGTTCATCACTAGAGAAAGTCAAAAGAAAAAAAAATTTTTTGCTTGTTTGTTTGTTTTTTAAGAAACACTCTTCCATGGTCGATTTGTACCTGTAATTATAAATCCAGGTGAATGAGTGATCAAGACTCAATAAAGAAGTAATCATAGACTGAATATAACAACTCTAATTACAATTTTCTTGTTAATACAAATAAAGATATCTTCTGAAAATAATTTGACACTAAGAAATTGCCTTTGGCCTGGTTCTGAGCTACTTGCTTGCATAATTACTTTTTCAATGAGGACATATCCTTTCCAAGCACATCCTGCCCTTCTGTTGTCTGATAGATGCTCCTATTAGTCTTGTGTTTCAAATAATGGGAGAAATGCTTCCATGAAGGGAGATCAAATGTCTAAATCAGTTAGGCCAACTATTTGGCCATATTTCTTTACTCAAGTGAGGAAGAGGAACAAAGATTTCTTTTTCTTAAAGAATATAAATATTTTGCTCAGTGAGTTTGGTCTCAGTGAAAATAAAACTGGTTACATTTGCATTGGACAGTGTTGAATTCTAACTACAAAATAATTGTAAATTTTATTAGATCCTATCACACCACCATTTTAACCCTATTTCCCTACTTCTGTTAAATAAAATTCATGAGAGAGTTGATTAGGAACCTTTTCCTGTGAAAATCCGCAGCAGACCAACCAAACTAAAATCACTCACATTAAGTGCTGGATAATCAAATTGAAACTTAAAATAAAGTAGGAATTTTCTCAAATAGGCTACTTGTTACCACCCATAAAGGCCATAGGAAGCATTCTCCCAAGGCCCAGTCAGCTAGAGTTGTGGGGACACAGGGGCCTCGTTCTTCACCTTTACCAGGAAGTGATCTGCAGTCGCCCTGCAGGAACCAAGCATCTATTTCCTGGTTCTTGCTCAAAGCTCTAATACAAAAAAGGAAAGAAAGAAAGAAAAAGCCATGTGTTCTTCTATGCCCGAACTACACTCTTCTATTTCTACAGCTGGGCTATATCTAAATCTTGAATCTCTTATTTAAAAACAACTACAAGTGAAACAGATTAGAACCTCAAACTCAATTTGTTGAATTTCTTCTTCTCCACCATGTAATTTTGCTTTCCTCCCAGACTTTGTTTTGGTCTTAAGAGTTTTCCATCTCTATAGTGGATTCGTAGCACTTTTATAATGCAATTCAACAAAGTGATTTCACATCTGCTTAAATCGAGTGACTTTTAAATGTAATACTTTTTAAAACTGCTATAGTAAGAGGTTCTTTTCAAGAAACTGTCAGCCATGACTTGGCTCTATGATAAGCCTTCAGGGGTCATTATGACAGAATAGGAAAACCAAACAAACAATAAAACCTTAAACCTTTCTTATGCTAGGAAGCTGCCAACCATAGAAAAAATATTTTCCTTGATTTGCACATCCATTTCCATAGTCATCCTCTATAAATACATTTTTTCATTTTGGATTTTTTTGAACACTAATAATTTTCCCATTGATAAATCAATTATGAAAAAGCTTTATTATTTGTTAATTTTATATGTCTCCCATCCAAGTACTAACCAGGCCGGACCCTTCTTAGCTTCTGAGATCAGATGAGATCAGGCACGTTCAGGGTGATATGGCTGTAGACTTATATGTCTATGAATTGTGATTTTTCTCTGTTTTGAAAATGTTCTTTGACCTGTTTAAATTGCATGGGGATGAATAGTGTACATCTAATGCATCTAAACCTTGTGCTTAAATGTGCTAAATGCATTTAGCAGTGCATTTAGCACATTTAAGCACAAGGTTTAGAACCAGGCCCCAAGTCTCACTTAAGGGACACACACTACCTCTTGAAGATTAAACATGCAAATGCTAGGGTTACAAAGATGAATGTGGTTCTCTAAGTTCAGAGTCATTAGAGTAAGTCTTTCCTGAGGTGCCTATGACCCTCAGGGAGGCACTTCATGTAGCTATAGGAAGGTACTTCCATGGATAGCCAAGAATTAAAAGACAAAAAAAAAGAGTAAACTCTCACTTTCTCCAATCTCTTGCTGTATGATTTACTGAGTTCAAGTAAATTCACACAGTGTTACTCCTTGCTGTCTGAACTCACTCTATGAACTTCTGCTGACTAAACCCAGAGACCAAATAGATACTATTGGGAGAGATGTGATTGTGATGACTATCTCTTAATCCTTAAAGTCACCTTGTGAGGTTGGCATTCTTCCCATTTTTATCGATAAGAAAAATGAGTCTCCCTTAAAGTAATGTTAAAAAAGTCCCAGCGCTGAAGGAGAGCTGCCTGCGGATACAGGATCGCAAGCAGGGCATCCTCATCTGCAGTCAGGAAGAGCTGGGACACAGAGGCCCTCCACATGTCACATGTAGTGGAGGAGGCTGGTCTCCTCCATTGCTTCTCCCTCCCTGCATCTTTGCACAAGCAGAGAGACAATCATGGAAACCATGTTCAGGGCTTGCTTAGAAGGCCACAGTGTGCACTCTTTTTATCCACTTGGTTACCCGTGCAGTTGATCTGAGGTTTGGTGGGTGAATATTTTTCTTTCTGCTTCTATATTATATGTTTCCTCATCTTATTCCTTGGCAAAAACATGTGTACATTTCAGCATTTCAAAATAGCAATGGCTACTATCATCAACATAAAGATCAAGTCTGTTTATAAGCTGACATGACTTTTATAGCTGGATTTAAACTACTGAAGAAACAAAATTTGTTTTCTAAGATCATTCTCATAAAACATTAGAAAAATATAACTATTGTGAATAATAACAATGTAGAAAACATCAATTATTATAAAAATACACAGATTTTGCTCAGTAGACAAAATTATGGAGTTCATATAACCAAAGGAAAATACTGGAAACATTTTTGAAAATGAAAAGTTTGGCAACCACTTCTCTATAGTCTCCTATTACCCTCAGGTGTGAAGATCTCTAAATAAACTGCTGGACTTGATACCACTTACTTTGTCCAGAAATGCCTGAATCCCCCTGTCTGCAGGTGTAGGAGCAGAGGAGTGGATTTCTGTCATGCCCCTGTGCAACTTGGAGAGCACTCCCCATCTGGCCGAGTAGTTACTCTTCAGTGGGTTTGTGATGGTCAGACCTCTCTGCAGAGGCAGCCCCCTCCCATTGAGTGGGAGGTATCTAGTCAGAGCTACAACCTAGGTGCTAAAACTGATTGGTCAAATATGAACCAATCAACTGTCTCTCTGACTCACCTGGGGAGAACTTGAATTCACTTCCCCAGAGGAAGTCAGCCTCTTCCCCCACCTGGCAATGGAGTAAAGAGACTCCTGATCCAGGCCTCAGAAAGGTAAGCTAAGGGCTGGGGTGACGGCAGGTTCTAGACCTTTTCCCTCATAAACCTCTCCTCATAATAGGAGCTTTCTGTTATCTTTTCTTTGGCTGCTTATTTAGCTGAACACTATAAATTCTATTAAACTCTCTGACACATGTTCTCCCCACACTGGTGGCTGGAGAACTCTGTATCTTCCCACATGGTGACTGGGAGGCTTCTCCATCCAATTCCCCTTTTCCTAAATTAATAAATTAGCATAAATGTATGCAATTAAAACTTATGTCTGTCCCTGTGTACAATTCTTTTGCATTAGAGGACACAAATTGGGGGTGGATTTCAATGGTAAAAACCAAACATAACTGTGCCAAGATTTTCCCTGTATCATAATCCAGATCAGGTTACATTCTCCTTGTCCATAAATCTTCAGATTTACATATTCATGACTATGAAATCATAAACATCATGAAAACCCTATTTTTTCTTGTGTGTTTCTTTTTATTCCACTTCAATCTTTATCTTCTCTTCTCCATTCTCCTTGGCTCTCATGTTTAAATCACTTTCCTAGATTTTTCTTCTGTCCCTTTACATGAACATTTCCATAAAGGAACTATGGTCAGAGCTGTGGAGATGGCTCAGGCTTAAACATGCTTGCCTGCAAAGCTTGCCAACTTGGATTTAGTTCCACAGCCACCTATGTAAGTTCATACCCCAAAGGTGGTACAAGCATCTCACATTCCACTTGCAGTGGCAAGAGGCCCTAGCACACCTACACATACATGCACACATGTATGTGGTGATCACACATAGAAATCAAAATTAAAATGAAATAATCATCATCAGAACTGAACAGATTGACACCTCGCGATGTTCAGGATAAGAGCATCTACCCACTGTCAGGATCCCTTGAGAATGCCATGCTTTCATCACAGAAACAGCAACAGATAATCTTTTAAAATAGCACATTTATTGCTTGATGAACTCCAGCTTTATGGCCTTTCAGCCATGCATAGCACGCCTCTCACATTGGACTGATTTTGTTTCAGGTCTTCACACCCTCCAGAGACTTTCCCTTAGGAAATTTATAACCTTCTGTTCCTTTCAAAGGCATCAAAATTCTAAAGGAATTGTGTCCTATGTAAACCTATGCTAATTTCAGCCATTATGCAGATGTCCAAGTACATTGCAGGTTTGCACCAAGGAGAAGGTTAGTTTTCTCCAGAGTCAGAGGTACTTGGATGAGCTGTTTTTGATCCCTTTGTTAAAGCAAGTCCATTTATCATGAGGGCATCAAATCGTCAGGCTTCTCCCAAGAAAACATAATTCCCTGGAAAGGCTGGCAAAATGAATAATATTGAATAAGAGGCTGTATTTGAAAGTGAATGATGGAAAACCATTCAAAAGAAACTTAACTTTTGAATTAATCATAATCTGCCATTTGTGCATTTTAAACATTTCTACTTTTGTTCTCACGTCATCGTCTCCAGTGAGTTACTCATCAGTAGCCGCCAAAGAGTACACAGAATAATTCTCAAAACCCTTTTAAAGGATCTACCTTGAATCCATCCCATTTGAGCAGAAACAAACTGTTGTTTTAAGTTACCAAGGACCATCAAGGTAGTGTGACCAATACCTTGTTTCCCAAGTGGGGAAGCCTGGACCCTGTGTTATTTTTCATGCTCCTTTGCACTCATACCAGAGGTCTTGTAACCTAGGAAGGATTGAGGCTAATGACTGAGCAAAGCAACACCTCCCTTGCAAACACTTCTCAAATGCTGAAATGTGACACGGTGCTACACAGAATACAATGTTGAAAATGGAATGATATTTTGTCTGGGAGATTTAGCCTTGTGGCCTATTCTATAATTGGATTAAGTCAAAGAACAAAGAAAAGAAATGTTCAGTGATAAAGCCACAATTTCCACATGGAAGTATTACATATTATATGTATGTTCAATTACCATGGCTTTTGCATATGAGTAAATGCGCTGTGTAAAAACTAAATTCAGTAAAAGAAGCCACCTTGAAGAAGACTGAGCCAGGAAGCCGATCAGTGCTTTGTGCCCATTTACACACAAGTATAACTTTACCATCTGAGTGTGAACACTTTAGCTTAGAAAAAATACACCAATGTTAAAGCTAAAATCTTTGAAAATGATATCTCAAAATACAATAAATTAATAAGAATTATGAGATTCAAATTGGTGACCATGAGGAAGAGGGGTATTTCATCTTCTAATAGTGTTTTACTGCATATAAATGAAAGAAAGGGTTCTTTACTGCATTTGTGTTTTCAGAATTCATCTCAGAACTTTGCCTATAAACATGCAATTATGAACTGAATTATTATGTTTATTATGACAAGATTCTCTCTGGTGTCTTCAGTCAGAAGTATGATAAATAATCATAACTTATCTAGCCCAATAAAATGTGCTTATGTATCAATTTTAAAACAGGGATCAATTCCATGTGGGTCTCTCTTTCATTTCATTCCTGCCATCTCTGTCCTAATTATTATTATTATTGTTTTGGAAACTAAGTATATCTACTTATGTTGTGAGTGATAAATGTTGAAGTCCCTCCTGCCTAGAAGACCATGAACATGAGACAGGAAAGCATATAGTTAATTTACATGCATCACTTGCTCTAATTAGGCTATACAAGGTAAATTTACTTTAAATGAAAACATAGCTGCTTTTTTTCACTTATCCACCCTCACCTGTGTGGGAAACCTAGTCCACCCTTACCTGTGTGGAGAAACTTGCAAGACACCAAGGGATGCCTCACACCATTGGGAGTTCCACAATGCCTACACTTTTATAGTTTATAAAGTGGCTGAAGTAAGACCTTAACAGCAAGGACTAGACATAAAATGGAACACCCATACAACACAGTGTCATAAATGTTAAGTTGATAAAGTCACTCAAAGAGTTACTTGAATACAAGCAGTGCAATTCCAGGAGAGTAGGTGTGAGAGCATGGAGGACCTGACTCGTGGGTGGGTAGCACGGACTGTGTGAGAAAGGATGACCTATGTCTCAAGAGGAATGAAAGGGACAGTGTGTGGCTTAATACCTGACTCAGAATAGTGTGCAATTTAAAACACACATTTTGCTAATTACTGGTATTTTCATTAACTATATTTGGGACAAGGTTGACTGCATAAAGAGAAATGCAAGCAAGGTGCAAAGACTGGGGTCAGGTGATTCCACATTCTGTTTTCTGCCATATCACAGAATGCGTGCACACTTCCGTGCACGGATGATATATATAAATATATATATATGGATATCAATACCTCTTGTCCTCTCTTCAAACCAGTTTTAGACAAATAACAATGTATGAGGAATTGATGAGTATGTATGGAAAGAAAAAGTCCTTTGGATAACTGGTACAGTTGCAATTTGCTGCAAAAAGAGAAATTTGGAAACAGAAAATAGAAGATCATCACTCTCTGTAAGAGTTCCACCAGTTGTTTGGTATATAACTTCTGAGATGAGTTTATTTTTAATATTTTATTAATTTTTATTAATGTATAAGTCAAGAGGGGTAGAAAAAGAATGGGCACACTGGGGCCTCTTGTGTATATTCATGCACGCAAAACTTTGTACATCTGGCTTTATGTGGATACTGAAGAATTAAGCTTTGGACTGTCAGGCTTTGCAAGCAAGCGGCTTTAACTGCTTAGCTACCTTTCAAGCTCTGACACAATTTTTGATTCACTGACAACAACACCTGAGGGAGTGATAATTTAGTGTATCTTTACGCCCAACTTTAACGTATGAGGAGTCGAATCACATAGACTAGGATGCAAAACATCAAATAAATTTGTATGAATATTTATCATACATTTATTTATATGATATGCATACATTTATATTTGTTGCATGTTAAATTCAGAAAAAAGCAAGGATATCTGTGTTCCTGTTGTGAATGTAGAAGAGATAAGAATTTTTCCAAGTCTGTACCAGGGTAAAACATTTCATGAATTCTAGTCTAAAATGATCAAACCCAGCTTTCTTAAACAAACTCCCATGGAAATACCTAGAGACATTTATAAGATATTCACTGAATATTTTTTACACTTATGGGTAGTGCTAAATATTTTGTAAGAGATGAATAATGTGTCAGAGTTAACTGATAAAACACTACTTGTCAAACCAGAGTAATACAAGAATTATGGCTTTATGAATCACAAAGCAAAATTTCACATTTAAAATAATGGACACAAAAATAAAACTGTATCTTCAGAAAGTAAGCAAACAGAAAAGCACACAAAATGATGTTAATTGTATTCATAGACACTTTTGCATGATGTGAAATTATAAATATGCATGGTGAAGGTACATAACGCTTCCTGATAGCAGTTAATTCTGTCTAGGCTATGTTTACACCGTGATGGAGAGAGGTCAGGTTTGTGCAATGAGCAGTTAATGGTATCTGTAAAATCACATTATCACACAAAGTGAATTAAATAAATATGATAAATTGAGAGCATTTGTTATGTACAGCTAGTGTCCCCATGTTTACAATGTGCTAAAATTGAATTTTTAAACAATTAGCTCCACTGAGAACTTTGGGGCTGAAGCACTGGTAACCAGGATCTTTATTTAAAAACAATCACACTGCAGTAGAACTATTATTTCTTCTAGAACTGATATTTCTCCATATACAATGAACACTTATACACCTGTTCCTAGTGTGCTGAGATAGAAAATCCCTAAAGTAAGACATAATACACTGGAAAGAAACCTTTCCAAAGTGAAAAATGATGATATTGAGAATTGAGAAACAAATATAAACCAACTAAAGTCCAAAGTTTCATGTAATATCTTAGCCAGTAATCAGTTAAAATAATCAACTTCCTCCTATGGCACCTCCAAGTAGATGAAAATCATGACTGTAAGCTATTCATATAGCTATAAAAATGCTAGCATTGTGGAAATGCCTGTAATTTGAATTTCTATTGAAAAATTTTGCTAAATAACATTTAAATGTCTTTAACGATAAAATATTTGTTTCATCAATATTCTAGTCAAAACTGCAGACTATACAAAATGTGGCTACAGTTTTTACAAAAATCTGATTTTAGCTGAAATTAGTTATTTTCCAAATCATCACCATATGCTAAGGCTAGAGGGTATTTTACAAATAATTATTTAATATTTTTTATAGAAATAGCTTTACCAGATTGAGAATATGGAACTTGAGCAAGGAAATTGGTGTTTCACATTTTTTAATACCCCCAACTCACAATTCAGAAATACATGCTTACTATAATAACACTTAATGTCATTTCAGAGATACACGCATACACACAACACAACACAACACAATACACTTTCTGTTTTTAATTTTATTTTGATTTTTTTTGTTGTCTTTCTTTCCAGTGATGGAAATGTACACAGAAGATTTTGCATGTAGGAAAATGTTCTAACACTAAGCCATTTTATACTTTGAAATAACACTCAGAATAATAAAAAATTTAAAAACTATATTAAAACCAATTAACTATATAAACTCAACTTATCAATTGCCCTTACATTAGGTGAACATTGAGAGCAGCTAGCACCCTCCACGAGTCCCCAAATAAGCCATTTTCCTTGAGTGTGCATTGAATCATGTCTTTCTCTTAACTGAAAGAATATAGTGAGAGAAGGTCACTCTGTGGTTGTGTTTTATGTGATTGCATCTTAAATGGTTATGGTGTCTCCTGCTGGGTTTAAGGAAGCTAGCTTCCATATTGTAAGAGGTTCTGGAGGGAGAGTGTTTGTCAAGGAACTGTAGTGTCCTCTTAAAGCCCAGAGTGACCCCTGGCTGAAAGCCAGTCCTGTAATTGAGCAAAATTCATTGTAATTTTGGTAACTCGCTGTGAAAAGAGAATTAAAAATCTCCCCCAGTTGTGAAAGGCTGATGTCAGCTGTTCTAAATCTTGACTGTCAAGCCAAGTGCTTTATGCATATATGGCCATATATGGACCTGAATGAAGGGGTGAAGCAGAGCTGTGAGAGGTGCACCATCAGTGCTGGAGAAGCTTACTGACTAGTTAGCTCCTTAGAAGACTCAACAACTAGGAACAGACAGATTGATAGATGATAGATAGATAGATAGATAGATGATAGACAGATGATAGATCGATAGACATAGATAGATGGATGATTGACAGACAGACAGACAGACAGACAGACAGACAGACAGACAGACAGATAGATAGATAGATAGATAGATAGATAGATAGATAGATAGATAGATAGATAGATAGATAGATGGAAGATGTCTGGGCAAAAGCACTCTGCAGGGGTGGAACAAGCTTTACCCCAAACTATATGCTATTGCTAGTGAATCCCAGTGCCCGAATTGCATTACCCATATAGTGAGCTGTAGGCCCCCCCAAAACAATCCAGGCCATTGCCAAAACACTTGGTTACCCACTACAGCTAAATGGTAAGCCTCTATTGCTGTGGTTGCACTACATTGTGAGGTTATGCTGGATCTGAGGTGGAAGCCCGCTCCCTACTGGCTAGCTCTCATAGTGCTAAGAAGCACTGGAGAACTGCTGAGGTATGAGAAACACCAGTAGCTTAAACATGCACGGGACACTACAAGCTACAAAGTCCAAAAGCCAGGCAAGATGTAGTCATGGGCACAAAAGTGGTGCATAGGAAATGGGGCTCATCAACTGCTCACTGATTGCATATGATGTCTGCTCAATGGGAAGGAACATGCCTGGTGCTGAGAACCAAGTTGAAAGCCTAATGGCTCTGAAGGTCATAAATCTTAGAGGGAAACTTCCACTGTTCTTTGGATAAAAGAAGTTATGCCTGTCAGAAAGTCTTCTAAATAAATAAAAAGAAAGTCTTCTAAATGTCTATGTTTATCCCCTTCGATCCATGCTATACCTAGTCTTCACTATAGAACATGCCTTTTGTTTCAGAAGGCAGCAAATATCAGCAAGATCCAAGACCCACCAGCATGACAGGACATGAGACAAGTCATCTCTCTCACACCCACCAGGGCCCAGGAGACATTACAGAGGAAGTGGAGGATTAAATATGAATGTTGCTGTCACTGCTAGCTTGAGAACCTATTTGAGGGAGATGGTGGTAGACACTAAGGAGACTCAAAACTCATCAAGGCAGAAAATTAGAGGCTGCTGAGAGCTCAGCACTCCAGTGGACTTGTAACACTCCCTCCAAGGTGCAGAGAACATTCAGGAAGAGCAAGTGGGAAGAATGTAAGAACCACTGCATAGGAAGGTATACTGTGAGGTATTGTTCCTCCAAACAGAAACTGACCTGTGCATTCATGACTCCATGATGATTACAGATAACCCCACGGAGGAAGTCTCTCAGAGAATGGGGGAAGAGAGGAGAGGAAACATAAAAGAATAACCAAATGACAAAATGACCATGTTGCAATATGTCCATATACTAAAATTCTCAATTAAAAAACACTTGTGAGAGATGAACTTGAAAGGCACTCATTTTCCAAGGATCCTCACATATGTCTGAGGACATAATGTGACACTTAAGGTCCTCTGTAGTTTCATTCTGTCTCTACAAGGCATTTGACTTTCAACATTTCTTCCCACCTTGCAAAGTAAACCATATACTATATTTGCTATGTCTTCAGTGATCAATTATTATATCAGGGATAGAGTTTTGATGGATGAATGTAATTATTTTTGGCAATTTTCCAAACCAAGATGTCATAAAGCAACATATCAGTATGTGGTTATTTTTGGAAAGAAAGAGGGGGAGGGAGCAAGGGAGGGAGATTTTAAATGACCTATACCACTAACAAATTCAGGTGCAGGGGGAGACAGATTTTAACAAACTCTTTTTCCTTTCCTTTAAGCCAAAAGTTTTCTTTCATCTCAAATCCTGCTGGAAAAAACCCTTATAATTTCTACTGACATTTTTGTATCAATCCCGAGCAAAGCTCTGTTGCTCACCACCATTAATCTATAATGAGAGAGGAAAATAGAGGTAGGGAGAGGAGAAAGTAAACCTTGGAGAACTCTCAGCTATAAATTACAGTTTGATCTTATTTATATTTAAAAAAAATAATGACCCAGTGGAATAGCTCAAGAGATTTTTCTTCCTCCACTCCCTACTAATTTATATTTGTCCCAAAGCCAAGGTTCTGTGGAAGAAGATTGTAGAAACAGCATGGCAGGCTGAATTGATTTGGGTTTTTTATCTTCAACCAAAAGGAATAATGGGCAGGCAGAGCATTGATGGTAACTTATACAGGCATGCACCTTGCTTTGATATGCTAACTGCTGCCACCCTGAATAAGATCCTATGGCTGTTGTGTTTTTAAAGTCAAATATAAATCCGGAAAAGGTGTTTCATTCTGGGTTTCCCTTTTTCCAACTGAGGTAAAACCACATTTTGGAAGATTTCCTTTTAAGGTGATGTGCTCTATTGCTGAAAAAAATAAATAATGAATGATGAATGAATGACTAATTAATTAATGAACTCCTCTCTTTGTCTTGGTGGCCTTCATCATACGGAATTCATAAAACCCATTTACCATGTATTATTCTGGAATAAGATTTTAGTGTAGAGAAGCCTGCTTAGAAACTCAAGTTTATTAAAGCAACACTACATTAAAAATGCTATAAAATGAAAAGTAAATATTTTGCAGTCTGATCTTCTCAAGCAGATTTTCTTTTTCTGGTTTTACATTTCATGCCAGCAGGCCTTGGTTTAGGGACCTTTTGCTCGTATTTGAAATAGAAGTCTTGGTGCTCTTGCTTTTGCCCCTCTCTCTTCTTTCTTTCCAGCCCTGTTTCTTTCCCTCTTTACAGTATTTTCTGGAAACAGAATTCTTGCCTCCATTAGGCAGAGAATGACCTTCAGCTAGTCCTGTCTGCTTCTGCTGCACAAGAGCAGCTTTGTTGGTGACACTTCGAAACCTTCTCTGATGACATGTGAATGGAACCTCACATTTCAAACTCTGATTGTCTGTGTCCCCTGGCAGTTTTTGGAAGAGATATCACCTGTCACTTTAGGGAAGCAATTTATTGGGGGGGGGGAGCCTAGATTCCCTCTTTTATAATACTCATGCAATTAAATAAACTGGATATCATACTTTGGTAAAAATAAAATAAAATACTTTGAGAAAGTAATTTTTGTCACCTGATGTTTTTAGCTCTTTCTACCATGGTTATTTACCTTCTAGTTAAGACAGTTATAATGGCTAGCATCAGTCATAACATTGAGGCCATTATAATAGTAGCACTCTCTCACTTACCCTCTCATTGCTGGCACAAAGCACCCAACCTAAAACAGCTGATGGGAGGAATGCCACTAAGTTTGGCTGACAGTCATTAGAGCAGAGAAAAAGTGGCAGGGCGGAGGTTGGATGTCATTTCTTCCAGAGAAGGTGAAAACAGCAGCCGTAGATGGAGCCAACTGATACTGGAAACCTGGGAGTTAATCGACCTCAAGTTCTACCCCAGTGACACTCCTCCTCTAGCAAGGCTCCACCTTGCAAACAGCCATCACTGGGAACACTTGATTTAAACCACCACAAGTATCTAACATTGGTGATCTTCTATGCAGGTTCAAAAGCAAGAACGCACACATGCTTTCATCAGCTCATCAAACCCAGGAATAGCCATCCTGTCTGATTTTATTTATATTTGGGAGGGAAGCAAAATCTGTTCCTTTTCTCTGTGAATTCGATAGAAGTGCAGCAACTTACTCCAAAATCAGAGTTAGAAAGTGGCTTGCTGGCTCCTCCCACGGCATGGCAGCTTGTGTGCTTTACATAGCTCTGTGGAGTAAACTTCTGTTTCAGCCCAAGTGCAGTACAGAAGAGAGGTAGGTACCAGCTGTGCCAACTGTAACGGGTCCAAACCCTCTGCCAGACCCTTCAGCCCTTTCCCCAACAGAAAGGGTTGAAGGAGGTCCATAGACACCTGAGAGCTTCTCACTACATCATTTCCTATCAAAGATGCACATTGTACAGGGAAGAGAAAAGGACTCAAGGAACAAAGTCAATGCTGGACGCCCAGTTATCACTGTTGCTACACTGAGGATTTATTTATCTCAGTGGTAGAATGTTTGATTAGCATGAACAATGCTCTGATTGAGAAAATTGCCTGCTTATGGGTTCCATGTTTACAGATCATGCTTCCTGAGTGTAAGCTGCTGGGCATTTCCTTCCTTCTCTACCTGTCACACGTCTGTCTCTGTCATCATGGAGGATTATCACCATAACACACTGTCTCCACAAACTCCCCGTAATGTACCTCTAGAATTCACTTTGTTCTCATTGGTGGAAGAGAAGGAAGCATAGTGTAAGTTTTGCCTGAGAGGATATCGATGATTACCACAGCCTTATGAGTTTGACTTTCCTTCTCTCAGTCAATACAGTTTGAGGTAGACCCACTGTAAAAGGAGCCATCCCATTCTTTTCTCATGGAAGGAGCCCTATGTCTGGAGTTGGACAGCTCATTTATGTCCATGGCCCCCTCCCCTGTCCTTCATGATCTTTGAACAAGTGAGTCTATTCAACTTCAGTCTCCCCTTTTGAAAGTGAAAGAAAATATTAGGATCTGTTATTGTGTTCTGAAGGAAGATTTTCACAATATTCAGTGGTTAGTGTGCAAGGCCTAACTGACCCAGGTTTGTCCATGATGGATGCCAGAAGTCAGGTAAGTAGTAGGCCTGCTGGTAAGTGTGGGGAGATGGGATGTGACTTTGCCAGAGACACTCAGCAAGCTGAGGGCCTACCTAGACAAGGTGTATGGCTATTCGAACAAGTTATAGGTCCCAGGCATAAATACCTATTAAGATTTGCAAATCTCCATGGTCTCTTTGAGATTGTACCAAAAGCATTTTGATAATCGTGATGAGAAGGATAAAAATAGAGTTTATGTTTCTGTAATTATTGTGCTTAAAGTCTTTGTAAGATCTTCACCAGAAGATTAAATAGTAGACAATGCTTATTTCACCATTTTATAGATTTAAAAAAATGTGAGTGTAAAGAGTTTGTCATATGTCTGAGCTTATGAAGCTAATCTCTGGCAGAGCCAAAATTAAAACCCAAACATGTTAAAATGAGGGCCTGGTTCACCTTGTTCATTGCAGTATGATTTCTACCCCGAAGTTTCTGGAACTTCCTCAAATCTGCAACATACAAAGCAGAACTTCTATTACTTTTCAACTTGTTTCCCTGACAAGTTAGAGTTACTGACATGTAGTGAACCTTCCATAGTATCAAGCCAGCTTTAGAAATAACCTAGAATTATAGTGTTCAAGGTGGGGCAGGCGAGTCAGATTGCAATCACCAAGCACACTGTCTGGAAAATGTATCCAAACGATGCAGGAGAAAGAACCTGAATTCTTCAACTTGCAAAGCTTTCTCATGACTGATTGCTTTTTTATTTGAAATGAATATGTGATTTGTACCTTATTCTGAATGTGTATTTTAAAATTATAATACCTCTGTTGTTTTTACTTTCTCATCTCTGGACAAGCACTGAGCCAGTAGCTTGTGAGAAGAAAGTGTTTATTTCAGGCTTAC
This sequence comes from Zapus hudsonius, assembly GCA_004024765.1. NCBI lineage: Eukaryota > Metazoa > Chordata > Mammalia > Rodentia > Dipodidae > Zapus > Zapus hudsonius. The sequence goes on along the minus strand of PVHP010031662.1, from coordinate 3,479 downwards.
AGATTCCAGAGTAGTTTTACCATGATGGAAGAAATGGCTCACCTCATCATCTATCAGTAAGCAGAGAGATAAGAGCCAACACCAGAAAGCACAGACTAGGGCTGGACTCAATGTCAGCCTCCAGTGACACACCTTCTCCAGCAGGAATCCACCTGCTAGAGATAAAAGAGGATTTCAACCAGAAATTCTCAGGCTGTGGGGCCATTTACATTCAAACTACCACAACTTCTATTCTTGCAGGTATATGTGTGTACATGTACACAGGAATATATATATATATATATTCCTGTGTGTGTGCATGTGCATATTTGTCAGGATGCATCCGTTTTTGAATGTGCACAGATGTTGCTGAAAACTCCTCAAACTTATTATAGCACAATGATTATACTAAAGAATTCAACATAAATGTCTAAATTTGAAAAAGTTATATTTTAAATTAACATTTCATTCAAATGAATAATTAAATGTAGGTGGAATAGAAAATTTTGGGGTATATTAAAATAAATTTAAATATAAAGTAATAAAATATAAAATTAATATATGTGTGATGCATATACATGTGTATATATGGGTATTCCTGTGTGTGTGTGTGTGTGTGTGTGTGTGTGTGTGTGTGTGTGTGTGTGTGTGTGTAAGGGTTTCCCTCAATGGTTTTCTCTGACTTCTTTGAGACAGGTTCTCTCAGTGAACTTAGAGAATACCTACTTGGCGAGTTAAGCCTGGGAGCATAAACTTCAGGGATCCCCTGTCTCCACCTCCCGTTGTTTGAAATGAACTCAGGAGCTGCTGAGGCTGGCATTTTCCGTGGGTCTTAGGAATCCAGTCTCTGGTACTCATGCTTGCTTGTTTGTCAGGCACTTCACCCACTGCTTCGGGACTCAATCCCCAAACTACAGCACCGCATAACTGTCCAAAGCAAATGGCGTGCATTCATGTGACATGGCGTGCTCTTTTCATAGGTGCACGGTGGAGAGGACTAAATAAAGCTAGTGAGCACAGGAGTGTCTTATATAGTTATAGATGGTTCCTAGCATATAGACAGCTTGTATTTTTATTTTATTATTAAATTATTTTTTTGAGGTAGGGTCTCATTGTAGCCCAATCTTGTTGGGACCCAGCCTGGCTGAATATCTGTGAACTAAGTTTTAGAATATAATATGCAGCTGGATGAGGTGACCTACACCTCTTGATTTTAGCACACCTGTGTCCCCTGGAGGCAGAGGTGATAGAAGTAGTGCTAATAAGCCCCCTTGTGAAAGAGATAAGGCTATACAATGCATCCTTGGGTTGTATATAAGGTTGAATATTGGAATAAAATTTTGAGATTTGCCTAGACAACTTCTCCCAGCCACGTGTATGTGAGTCTCTGGCTGTACGCGTTCTCCTTTCCCCGATGGAGCTTGTTTCCTGCTGGCCAGAGACAGGCTTGCTCGCAGGGGGCCAGGGATCCGTGACTCTCTCCCTACCCAACACAATCTGACTTGGAATTCACTATGTAGTCTCTGGCTGGCCTTGAACTCACAGTTATCCTTCTGAGTGCTGGGATTAAAGCTGTGCATTACCACACAAGGCCACTTTTTATTTTTATTTTTTTATGGTGAGAACACTTAAAATCTATTCTTTAAGGGACTGTTAAGAATTCCATCCATTGACTACACATAGATACCCTGTAAAACAGACTTCTTGAACTTCATCTTCCTCATTTGAAGTTTTGCACTCTGATCATTATTTCCCCGTGTTCTTTCCAGTGCTATTGCAGCCCCAGTAAACACCACTGTGCCCTGTACCTCTTTCTCTGAGCTCCACATTGTTAGATATCATGTGTCTGGGACATGGCACACGACCTGTGTTCTTTGTTGGGCTTGCCTCACTTAGCATCATACTCTCCCCATGCATTCTGTCACACAAGATAGAATATCACTTCTGAAAGTATCAACAATGTTCTGTCTTGTAGACCGTTATATATCTCTCTCATTGGAGCTTTACACATACACATACACACACATACACACATACACACACATACACATACACACAAACACACACAAACACACATACACACAAACACACACATACACACATACACACTCATACATACACACACATATTTTCCCTTAAAGAGGACTTTTCTTTTAATCACTGCATGATCTGTAAAGCAAATAAACTACGTGCATCTGTGGTGGTCATGGTTACTGAGTTCCAATAAAGATATGAAGTCCTGGCACAAGGTAAGCAGAAGTCAGCGAATCACCTGCCCTCCCGCGCTTCAGGTCTCCCTCATCTCTTTTGGATGGAGTAGATGCAGGTGCATTCTCTGCTCTGGCATCAGCGTCTCCTCCTGTCAACCGCAATCCAGCGCACAACCGCCTGCTACCAGCACGGCCTGTGTGCACGTGGCCACTCTGCTCTCTTTAGTTGCCAACTCAAAATCCGACATGGTAGGTAGAGAAAAATTAATAAAAGTGTGTGGGATGGTAACATGCTTTACTATTGCCTTGGATGCATATATAGCTTCTGAATGTCTGCATATGTTGCGAAAAGCTAATCAAATGTGTTACAGCACAATGATTATACTAAAGAATTCAACCCCAATATCTAAACTTGAAAAAATTATGTTTGAAATTGATGTTTCTATTCAAATGAATAATTAATGCAAGGGGAATAGAAAAAATTTTGACATATTAGAATCAATTTAAATATATTTTAAATATATTTAAATATTAATATTTAAATTGATCCATATATATAAGTCATTAACGATTTATTAAAAGAACAACAAGCACATGCCTATACACTGAGATCCATTTCTAAGGAACAAGATTTATCTTATGAAGACCTCTGTGTGGATCAAAAGGGAAACAGAAGATGAAGACAGAGGAATCTTAACTTTGCAGCTGCTCTTAAGGGAGTCCCATAAATCTTTTGTGGCAGCTTCAGGACAGCTTGATGTGCTAAGGCAGTCGCTTCACCTCCCTGGGTTGTCCTGAATCAATACTTGTCTGATCCTGTCTATGGTTTCATAGAATCAGAAACAGAAAGCAAGGCAAGATGGAGCCCTGGAGATTAACTGATTTAATCTCCCACACTGTAGGAATTCCCTCCATAATTGCTCTGAAGCTAGTGAGGAAGTACCACTAGATTTTCAGATTCAAGGCAGCGATACGTTTAGAAAAGGTACTTGTTTTGCAGTTCTTTCCTTCCTTCCTTCCTTCCTTCCTTCCAGGTTTCATCAGTACATATCTTCCTACAGTTTATTCCTATTAGATGATATTTGAATCTCAAAAAATGTGAAGTAAGATTTCCTCTTTACTACATGAGAACATGACCCTTGTAAAATGGCTCTCCTGCCTCTTTTTAAAATTCCTTCTTCAGGTTGTAGCCAACCCGATTTGGATGAGTCTCGCATGTCTTCCACACACATTATCCTGACCAATTTGGTGTGGTTACCTGGGCAGGGCCGCAAACAAACAAACGAAAAC
>PVHP010031661.1:0-20925 GCA_004024765.1 Zapus hudsonius | reverse complement strand
GGCTTATGTGGGTCCTGGGGAATTGAACCCAGGGCCTTAGGCACTGGAGGCAAGTGCCTTAACCGCTGAGCCATCTCTCCAGCCCATAAATAATATATTTTTTAAAACCACTTAGTGGCTCTCTATGACACTCAAGATGGAGTCAGAAGTCCACCACAAAGTTTGGCAGCTGAAAGCCAGCACCACCACACTCCATCTGTAGCTCCTCCGTCCAGCCCTCCAGCGCACCTCCTCTTAGCCACCTGTACAGAGCTATCCCCTCCTCTCCTTTCCTCATCCCCCCTTCACTGGCTCATCACCCCAACCATCACTGAGCAGCCAGCCGAGTGTCCCTCGTGGCCTATCATTTACCCTCATGGCACTTGCTCCTCCGTGGCTTTGACCACATCCATGATTGAACAGGCATTCCCATGATTCCTTCCTTACTCTCTACTAGGCCCCAGCCCCGAGAAACCACTATTTCCCCAGCATCTAGCATAACTCTGGCTCAGTGTAAATAAGCATTCAATCTAGAGGTTAAATGAGCTGACTCAATGTCTCAATGAAAAAGTTGTGAGAGGGCTGGAGAGAAGGCTCAGCAGTTAGCATCAGGGCCCAGAGTCGATTTCCCCAGTACCCACCTAAAGCCAGATGCAGACGCACAAAGTGGCGCATGCATCATGCATCTGGAGTTGATTTGTAGCAGCTGGAGGCCCTGGTGTGCCCTCTCTCTGTTTGCAGATAAATATTTTTTAAATAGTTGAGACTGAGGATAGACATCAGACCTGGCTGAATCAGAGTCCTCCTGGTTCACATTTACCCAGCCCCATCCCCTGGGAGAAGGTCATTTGTGTAGGTGATGGATGCCAAGACTTCAGACCTCTGCTCCCTGAGCTGGGGGTGAGGGTGGGGGATCTGGGAGCTAGAGGGGCCATGGAGAGTAAGCAGGCCCCATCCTCCTCAAGGTGTGTGCAGGTGCCTGGGTTTACGTGCAATGGAGACTTGTCTGCAACTCTCCATAGACTTTCTTCTTTTATGTTTAACCTTCTGCATATAGGACGTGGTGGGGATTTTCTGTTTGTGGTGTGAGGTAAAGTTGTGCCTCAGTGTAAGGAAGCAAAAATGCTGACTTGGGGTCTGGGAATGTAGCTGAGTGTAGGGTGCCTTCTTAGCAGGTGCAAGGCTCTGGGTTCGGTCCCAGCACACCCTTGGATGCGGATAGAAAGAAGAGTACAGTGAACAGTAGATTAGAGAGCCAGCCTACAGTAAAAACCTTCGGTGGCACACGCCTTTAATCCCAGCGCTTGGGAGGCAGAGGTAGGAGGATCGCTGTGAGTTCAAGGCCACCCTGAGACTACATAGTGAATTTCAGGTCAGCCTGGGCTAGAGTGAGACCTTACCTGGGCAGGGGGGACACCATCCAGGCAGGGAAATCACTGAAAAGTGGGAAACACTGACAGTCCAACCACCTCACTGTACAGAGACACCTTCAGCATGGACCAAAGCCTCTGGGTTCAACTGCAAGTTCACAGCCCTGCCAGGCCTAACCCATCACCAACAGGCATCACAAGATAAAGCCAGCCCACCTGCTGCCCAGCTCCATGGGCCTCCTCTGAGTTGAAGCAGCTGGAACAGTGGCTCAGGGTAGACGTGCTGTCCTCAGAGTGAACTGGGGCGTTTGGAACCACCTGCTCCATCGTGGGTGGCCAGGCTAGGCAGCTTCTGCAATCCACAGGCCCTGGAGAGGGTGGAGAAGGGCAGAGACCGCATGACTCCATGGGTCACCATGAGGACCGCAGCCTGTTTGCCCAGCCAAAGACTGAGGACATAAGGTTATCCATTTATCTGTTCATTTAATCGCTCAACAGATACACACTGACTGAGCACCCCTGCACAGTGGCAGGCATGGACACGGTTCCTAGTCCTTATTGTAATGTAGTGTTCCAGGGACCCTCTCGGTCTGCTTTTAAAAATGCAGATTTCCAAACTGGGTGTGGTGGCACTCAGGAGGCAGAGGTAGGATTGCCACTAGTTCGAAGCCAACCTGAGAATACATAGTGAATTCCTGGTCTCTCTCTGCTTGCAAATAAATAAAATATCTTAAAAGCCCGACATACAGGGTGTGGTGGCACACACGTCTTTAGTCCCAACACTTGGGAGGAAGAGGTAGGAGGATTGCTATGAGTTCAAGGCCAGCCTGAGGCTACAGAATGAGTTTCAGGTCAACCTGGGCTAGAGTGAGACCCTGCCTCAGAAAAAAAAGGATGGGCTGGAGAGATGGCTCAGCAGTTCTCTGAGGAGCTTGCCTGCAAAGCCTAATGACCTGAATTCAATTCCCCAATACCCACAAAAAGCCAGATGCACAAAGGGGCGCATGCATCTGGAGTTTGTTTGCAGTGGCTAGAGGCCCTAGTGCACCCAATCTCTATCTGTGCCTCTCTGCTTGCAAATAAATAAATCATATATATATATATATATATATATATATGGGATTATATATGTGGGATTAAAGGTGTGCGCCACCTTGCCTGGCTACAATAAATAATATTTTTAAAAAATATAAAAAAACCAGGTGGGCATGGTGGCGCACACCTTTAATCCCAGCACTCGGGAGGCAGAGGTAGGAAGATCGCCATGAGTTCGAGGTCACCCTGAGACTACATAAGTGAATTCCAGGTCAGCCTGGGCTAGAGTGAGACCCTACCTCGAAAAACCAAAACATAAAAATAAAAATAAATAAATAAAAGAACCATAGGGCTCTACATGGTGGCCCACAACTTTAATCTCAGCACTCAAGAGGCAGAACTAGGAGGATTGCAGTGAGTTCGAGGCCACCCTGAGACTACATAGTAAATTCCAGGTCAGCCTGGGCTAGAGTGAAGGGGGGAGAACCATGGGCTGGAGAGACGGCTTAGAAGACGCTTGCCTGCAAAGTCTAATGGCCTGAGCTTGATTCCCCAGTACCCAGTAAAGCCAGAAGTACAAAGTGCATCTGGAGTTCATTTGCAGCAGCTGGAGGCCCTGGAGCGCTCCTACTCATTTTGTGTCTTCCTCTTTCTGTATCCCTCTCTCACAAATATATATATATATATATATTTATTTATTTATTTATTTATTTATTTATATATATACATTGGTATTTTTTTTTAAGGTGGCAGTTCTAGGGATCAAACCCAGGACTTCCTACGTGTAAGACATGCTCTACCACTGAACTACACCCCTAGCCCAGCCTTGGATCCTGACCTGAGGCCAGGGGGTTCCAAAGTCCACACCCTGGAAGCCAAACTAAGTCAGGAGTGACTTCAAGTTGCTCTCCCCTGTCCCCCATCCTGAGCCCAGAAGGAGGGTGGAGAGCAAGGGAGAGATCCAGAATCCCCAAGCACACAAACTGCTGCACCAGAGCTTTGCTGCTAATCTCAGTTGAGAGCTGAGGAATTTCAGATCCTCCCCTGGGACAGTCCAGAGAAGGCTCCAGTTCCTCCCCTGGAAGGGGATCGGGCTCTAGGGCCCTGGTGGTGTGTGTGTGGGGGGGGGGGTATGCTGCATCCCACCAAGCTAGCCCGTTCTCTCCTGGTCCAGCCACATAAAGGAGAACGTCACTCCTTTTCCTGGGAGTCGTGGGGGTTCTTATCCCACGTGCCCCTCGCGGTCAGGTTCTCCCCCCTCCCAATGGCTAGAAGCCTTCCCTAAAATGCACCTTAGCTGCGGGGATCCCGAGGAAAAGCCTTCGGCGGATCTGCGTGCCCCACCCGGGGAATGGACCCCGGGACCCCATTTCCTCAGCATCCCGCGACCCCTGCCGGGGCCCCCCTGCGACCCGCTCTGGGTCGCCCCGGTACTAACCTGGGCTCGGCTTTCCTCGCACCCTGCGGGAGTGCCAGGGTCACGGCCTCTATTTTAACAATGAATCAAAACGCTGCCCAGAGGTGGCTGGGAGGCCACGCCCTCGAGGCGCTCTCATAGGCTCGCTCTAAAAGATTCATTTGTATGAAGCGCATGTGATTGGACTGGCCGACGAGGAGAGGCGGAGCGGAGGCGGGCGGTGCCCTGGCGCCTCGGAGCGCGGGACTCGCTGCACGTTCAGTCCAGCCGGGTCCCCGGGGACCTGAGGGCAGGTGTAGGCAGTCCTGCAAGGTCCTCCAGGCTGGCATTAGCGTAACGTTACTTCTGAGGATAAAGAACTTGAGGGGCATGGTGGCACAGGATTGTAGTCCTAGCCGTTGGGTGGCTGAGGCAGGAGGATCACCATGACTTCGAGGCCACCCTGAGACGACATAGTAAATTCCAGGTCAGCCTGGGCTAGAGCGAGACCGTACCTCGAAAAACAAAACAAAAAACAAAACAAAACAAAACAAAACAAAACAAAAGCTGAGGTTGTAGCTCAGTACAATGTTCAGGTAACATGCACACCACACCACGGCCCTGGGTTCCATCCTCAGCTGTAATCCCAGCTCTTTGAAGGTGGACTGCAGGAGGATCAGAAATTCAAGGTCGGCCGGGCGTGGTGGCGCACGCCTTTAATCCCAGCACTCGGGAGGCTGAGGTAGGAGGATTGCTGTGAGTTCAAGACCACCCTGAGACTACATAGTGAATTCCAGGTCAGCCTGGACTAGAGCAAGACCCTACCTCGAAAAACCAAAAAAAAAAAAAAAAAAGTTCAAGGTCATCCTTGGCTACATAGGGAGCTCAAGGTCAGCAAAGGCTCAAAAAATGAAGAAAGGAAGGAGGGAGGGAGGGAGGGAGGGAGGGAGGGAGGGAGGGAGGAAGGAAGGAAGGAAGGAAGGAAGGAACCGGAGCTCAAATGCTGGTAGCGGAGCACATCTGCAATGCCAGCAACTGGATCAGGAGTTCGAGACAAGCCTCGGTGACAAAGCGAGTTGGAATCCTGGAGACCCTGTCTCAAAAAGCCAATATCCAGAGCTGGGGAGATGGCTTAATGGATGAGTGCTTACCCTGCCAGCACGAGTTGGGAATTCTAGCCATGCCTAACTGGTCAGAAAGGTGACAGAGACAGGAGAATGCATTGGGGCTGCAGCCTGGGGAGAGTGACCAAATCCATGAACAACAACCCTGCCTCAAAGGAGGTGGGAGGTGAGGACTCACATCCAAAAGTTGTCCCCTGACCTCCATACAAGTGCCATGGCTTGCACACATCACATTAAAAAATTCAAATTTAGGGCTGGAGAGATGGCTCAGCAGTTAAGGCACTTGCCTGCAATGCCTAATGACCTGAGTTCAATTCTACAGGACCCATGTAGAACCAGATGCAAGAGGCCCTGGTGCACCCATTCTCTCTTCTCTGTCTGTCTCTCTCTGTCTGTCTCTGTCTTGATCTCTGTGTGTGTGTCTTTCTCTGCTTGCAAATAAATAAATAAAATATTTTTAAATTCTAATTTAAAAATAAATAAAATAACAGTCCTGGGGCTGGGGGATGGCTCAGCGGTTAAGGCACTTGCCTCCAGTGCCTAAGGTCCTGGGTTCAATTCCCCAGTACCCACATAAGCCAGACCCACAAGGCGGTGGTCCTGGTGCTCTCTCTCTCTCTCTCTCTCTCTCTCTCTCTCTCTCTCTCTCTTTCTCTCTCTCTCTCTCTGAATCTCTGCTTGAAAATGAATAAATAAAATAACAGTCCCAAGCACCTGCTAATGCTGAGCAGATGCACTATGCACAGAAAGACAGCGCTGCAGTCAGTACTGCGGCCAGGATGCACAGTACTGAAAGACAGCACTGCGGTCAGCACTGCAGCCAGGATGCATGGTACTGAAGTAAAGCAAACACTAAGGTTAGCCAGGGCCTCGGTGACCACTGATCACTTCTACTCAGCGGTCTTTATCTCTGCACATTCCAACTGACCTGTGCTCACCCAAAAAACACACAGAACCCCACCCACCGTTCAAGCTAAGTTTCTCCTGTGCCAACTGAAGGTCAGTTAACTAACTGGCCAGTCACACAGCTGGTAAGGGACTAAAAAAAAGAGGTCTCTATGAGCCATGGAGGAAAACAAACATGAATCAAATGTGGCTTTTTCCAAGATGAGCACCCCCCTCCACACCGAGACAAACCCCTGAACTGGTCCCTGCATGGCCGAACACAACTCCTCCTACCTCTGCTTCCTGAGTACTGCTGGGATCAAAGTCATGTGCCACCATACCCACCTTCGAACATAGCTTTTTTAAAAAATATTTTTATTTATTTGAGAGAGAGGCAGATAGAGAATAGGCACACCAGGGCCTCCAGCCACTACAAACTCCTGACACATGTGCCACCTTATGCCTCTGGCTTTACATGGGTACTAGGGAATCGAACCAGGATTCTAAGGCTTTGCAGGCTAGCACTTTAACCACTGAGCCATCTCTTCAGCCCCAAACACAGCGTTTTAACAAAGACAATGAGCTTCCTGCCTGGTCCCTCCTCCTCCAAGCAAGGCAGGGGTTACAGCCTTTAATCCCAGCACTGGGGAGGCTGAGGTTCGAGGCCAGCCTGGAGCTACAAAGTGAGTTCCAAATTAGCCTGGGCTGGAGGGAGACCTTGCCTCAAGAAAAAGAAAGAAAAGAAATAATAAGCTTGAAATACAGGGTATGGTCCCAGCCCTCTGCCCTCACCAGTCAGTAAGAGCTGGAGGCAACACAGGGTGCACTCCCCACTATCAATCCCATTCATTGATTATTTATGGAACCCCTCTGTCCATCCTGTGTGCTAAGGATACACCAGCAAACAAAAGACTGACTGCTGCCTTTGTTTTTCTCCATGACAGTCTAGGCCTGAGAAATAGGGACCCAATGGCATATTGGCCAGTGGCCGGTGCTCAGCAGAGAAGGGGACAGTGACAAGTGTGGGATGGCACTGTGTTGAAATGAGGTCATCAGGAGGGCCTTACTGAACATGTGAGGGCAGATCTGGAGGGAGTGAGAGGAGCTGGAGAGACGGCTCAGTGGTTAAAGGCACTTTCTTGCAAAGCCTGCTGCCCCAGTGTTCGATTCCCCAGTACCCAATAAAGCAGACCCACGAAGTGGAATGAGCCCACACGTCCCAGGGACAGCTGCAGCCCAGGGCTGACAGGGGCTAAAGCCTCAGTGGACATTCTCCTTAGCATTCCATTCCTGGGAAGATGGCAGGCAGTGGGGCAGTAGAGCAGTGGGGTGGAGTGAAAGGGATTGTGGGAAGAAGCCCCTCTTGGAGGGGTGATGAGCATGGCTGAGGCCAGAGGGTTCTCAGAAGTCTGGGTAATAACAGCCCCTTTGGCACCCTGTCACCATCTGGGGCTCAGGGACCAGAGCCCTTGCTCTTTCAAGATGCCCATGACAAGAGCCAGGTTCCTGGAGGTCCATGGGCTCCCAATCACTACCATCTGGAGCCTGCTTCACATCCCTGTCTTCTTGGATTCTGGGTTTGCTTGCTGCCCCTGGCTGGGACTCTCAGAGAACTGGGGATTAGAACGTCCAGCCATAGCCTTGGTCCTGCTCTCCCCCCCCAAATTGTTTCCCCTCTTGGCATTCAGCCCTCCTTCCACAGCCCAGGGCAGGTAAGGTGGAGGCCAGGGACTGCTGTCCCAGCAGAGCAAGGGCAGGACAGATCAGTCCTTGCAGGGATCATTGGGGCTGGCTGCTGACCAGGGCTGCCCAAGACGTGATGACCCACCATAGCCAGGCTTGTTTTCTCTGAAGAAATTAGAGATTTTAAGATGGGTGTGTTCGCACATGCCTTTAATCCCAGCACTCGAGAGGCAGAGGTAGGAGGATTACTGTTGAGTTCAAGACCACCCTGAGACTAATTTCAGGTCAGCCTGGGCTATAGTGAGACTACCTTGAAAAACCAAAAAAAATTTTTTTAATTTATTTTATTTGAGTGTGTGTAAGAGAGGAGAGAGAGAGAGAGAGAGAGAGAGAGAGAGAGAGAGAGAGAATGGGTGTGCCAGGGAACTCGACACATGTGCCTGTGCATCTGGCTTTACGTGGGTACTGGGGAATAGAACTTGCATCTTCTGCTTTGCAGGCAAATACCTTAACCACTAAGCCATCTCTCCAGCCCAAAAGTGTTTGTTTGTTGGTTTTTTGTTTGTTTGTTTTTGAGGGTCTCACTCTAGCCCAGGCTGACCTGTAATTCATTATGTAGTCCCAGGCTGGCCTTGAACTCACAGCAATCCTTCTACCTCAGCTTTCCAAGTGCTAGAATTAAAGGTGTGCATCACCACACCCAGCTGAGATCTGAACTTCTATAGAAAAACTCAAAAATTCAACTATTGTTTTCTTTTTTTGAGCTAGTAAAGATTTCTTTCTGGCTCACAGTTGAGAAGACAGCCCAGCATGAAGAGATGGCTCAGGAGCAGCTCAGGGCTGGGGAGTAGCAGTTTGCACACACCTAGGCAGTCAGAAGCAGAGAGCTCAAGCATTAAGTTGCTTTGCTTTTTTTTTTTAATTTGTTTGTTTTTTGAGGTAGGGTCTCACTGTAGCCCATGCTGACCTAGAATTCACCAGGCATTCTCAGGGTGGCCTTCTAGCATGCTGGGATTAAAGGCATGCACCACCATGTGCTTTTAAGCACTGTTGACGGAAGCCAGACCTGCTTCAGGCCCTCTCTTCTATGCAGTCTATGAAATCTTGGCAAATCACAGGTTGGTTTTCATTTGCTTGGGGATAACTCGAATGCCACCCCTCTTCCCACAAAGGCCTCTGATTTTCTAGCCCAAAACAAGGGCTCTTGGTGGCAATCCTGGGCAAGACTCTCAACTCTAGGGGGTGTCTGTCTTTCACCGGGGAAACGCTGGAGTGGGTGTCCTGGAGGCAAGGCCCTGGATCTCAGCCTTGGCTTCTTGGGGCTGTTTGTGGGGTTTAGTGTTTGTCATTAATGTCATTATTCTCTTCTCAGTTCCTTCTAGCAGTCTCTATGGCTACGCTCACGATGTGTTACCAGAGGGCTTGCTCAACACTGGATCAGCAAGGCCCAGAACTTGGTAGATGCCCTGGAAGTGCGAGGAGTGAGAGGGTCTTTGAGTGGGCCTTTCATCTCCCTCTGGATACTTGCAGTGGATTTGTCTGCCTGCATGTCTCCATACTGCCACCAGGGGACCTCTAAAATCCAGCCCTGGCCCTGACTGCCCAGCTAACCACGCCCCCTCCCAGGCCCTGGAGAAGCTTGCCTCCCCTTGCTCTCAGGAGTCTTGGCCTCACACCATTCCCTCAGCCTGTTTCTTCTGAGATGCCCTCAGGAGGCCCTGTTCTCACCCATCCTCACTCCTGCTACAGATGTCTGCCTTCCCTCAGTGGGTTGAGCTGGCTCCCACCACCCACAGTCACAGCTCTTCATTGTCCCAGCACAGGGCCTGCTGCTGGGAGCTTCCAGTGAAAGCCAAGATGGTTCTGCACTGAGGGACCCCTCACCACAGCCCTTCCTTTCCGCATGTAACCTTGGGAAGAATCTGCTAGTTGCATCCAATGCTCTCCTCCCCTTGTTATAACACAACCCCAGTTCTCCTTGGCACTGGCATGCCCAAAATAGGCCAGAGTTCCCCCACCTCTCCTGAGCTGGGAGCTTCCTCGTCCCTTTGCGCCAGGCCTCGGCCATCCACCTGGCCATCAGAGCATAAGGTAAGGAAAGCCAGCCTTCTTCACCCCTTCCTTACAGTTGGCTGAAATGCAGATCTGAGGCAGAAGTCATGTCAAAAAACGACACAAGTGTGTGGTGGCACACCAACTTTAATCCCAGCACCCGGGAGGCAGAGGAAGGATAGCCACGAGTTCAAGGTCACCCTGAGGCTGGCTACATAGTGAAGTCCAGGTCAGCCTGGGCTAGAGTGAGACCCTACACCTCCGGGGCAAAAAAACAAGACAGCCCCCCCCTTCCAGCTGCAGGCTGGTACTATCCTCCATCACTGGGACACACTGCAAAGGGACTCCAGATGCATGTGCCACTCTGCCCATCTGGCCCTACATGGGCACTGGATAATCAAACTCAGGTTGTCAGGCTCTGCAAGTGCCTTAACCGCTGAGCCATCTCTCTAGCCCTATTTGTTCATTTCCTTCAGCTCAACTCTTCTTGGGGTAGGTTCTTGCCATATAGCCCTGTTGGCCCAGAACTTATGCCTAAGCCTCCTGAGTGCTGGGATTATAGGCATGCACCACCATGCCCTGCTAACCTCATTATTCTTTATTCTTATTCTCAAAAACCAAAGGGTTTTTTGAGGTAGGGTCTCACTCTAGACCAGGCTGACCTGGAATTCACTGTGTAGTCTCTGGCTGGCCTTGAACTCACAGCAATCCTCCTGTTTCTCGAGTGCTGGGATTAAAGGCGTACAGCTACCACACCCGGCTTACTTTTCTGAATATTTATTTGCAAAGAGAGAAAAGAGACAGATAGAATGGGCGCTCCCAGGCCTCCAGTCACTGCAAATTCCAGATACATGCATCATCTTGTGCATCTGGTTTTACATGGGCACTGAGGAATTGAACTTTTCGTTTGGCTTTGCAGGCAAGTGCCTTAACAGCCAAGCCATCTCTCCAGCCCCATTCTTTCTTTTGTTTTTGAGATAGAGTCTCAGGGCTGGGGATGTAGCTCAGTTGGTAGACTGCCACACATGCACAAAGCCTTGGGTTCAATCCTCAGCATCACATAACCCAATCATGGTGGTGCACACCTGTAATCCTAGCACTCAGTATGTGGAAATAGGATCAGAAGTTCAAGGTCATCTTTGGCCTGAATTACATGGATCTTGGGGGAAGGAGGGAGAGAGTATGTGTGTGTGTGGCTGACCTGGAGCTCAATATATGGACCAGGCTGGTCTTGAAGTGATCCACTTTTGGGACTGCATGATGCCTGGCTTACTTGTTACTAAGCTAGAGGTGGAGCTCCTGGAGGATGGAGTGACAGAAGTCCAGGTGCAGAAAGAACATGGACGGAGCTCCCTGGAGAAGAGGCATTTCCCAGTGGGTTCCGACTCCACCTCCCCAGAGCCTAGGGTTAGCCAAATTACTGCGGCTTCTTTTCCCCGGTCAGCTAGAAAAGACGGTGACACATGAGACAAGGTTGGTGGCTATGCAATACTTGTAAAAGTACATTGGAAATGACTTCATGTCATTGGAGGTGGGGCTGGAGACACACATCTCCACTGAGGTGACAGCAGGGGGCACACCTGGGGGGGCACCCAGGGTGTGTGGTGGCACTAGGCCTCAGGGGCAGTTCACACACGAACAGATCCAGCACCAAAACCAGAGCCTGCCTCCCTAGCCTGCTCACCCACTCGCCATGTCCCTGCCTTGGGCCAAGAACCAGAACCCAGGTCCTGAAGGGCAGTTGCAGGTATCACTTCACCCAGGTCTGCAACACAAGGGTGGCAGGGAATCTGCAGCCAGGCCAAGGGGCTCTGTCCTGAGTCCTGAATACTCCTATGTCTAGGTGTGGCCTTCAGACCTATTCTGGCCCTCAGCCATCACCTAATGAAGAGTTTTTTTTTTTTTTTGACATAGGACATAGGACATGGTGGTTTGAATGTAAGATATCCCCACCATCCCACATCCTCACTTCATTCCCAGCTGATGGAGCCTTGGACTTTCTCTCTTTTTTGTTTTGGCTTTCTGAGGTATAGTCTTCCTCTAGCCCAAACTGACCTTGATTTCACTATGTATTCTCAGGGTGGTCTTGAACTCCTACCTCTGCCTCCTGAGTGCTGGGATTAATGGCGTGCACCACCACGCCTGGCTGCTGGCTGGCTCTTGCTGCTCCTCTGTGGCCATGCAAGCCAGCTACCTACTTGCACCACACTTTCCAGCCACGATGCAACTTCTAGAAACTAAGCCGAAATAAACCCTTCCATCAGCCACTTCTGGTAGGGTGTTTTGTTCCAGCAACAAGAAGGTAACTCTTGGGCTGGAGAGATGGCTCAGCAGTTAAGGTACTTGTCTCCAGGACCCACATAAGGCCAGATGCACAAAGTGGCACACACATCTGGAGTTTGTTTGCAGTGGCCAGAGAACGTGGTAAAAACACTTTCTCTGTCTGTCTGTATCCCTCTGCTTAGACAGTAACAGTGTCACATGTAGCCCAGGCTGGCCTCAAACCTGTTAGATAGCTGAAGATGATTTTGAACTTTTGAGTCCTCCTGCCTCCACCTGAGTTCTCAGCTTGCATGACTGTGCGACGTCTGATGGCTAAGAGACAGAGGATTGAACCCAGGGCTTCTGAGCTACACCCCTGGCCCTGATGTGGGAGCCTGCCCATCTCCCTATACTGCCTAAGAGCCATGGTTCCGAGTGCCCACAGCTGGCCGATGCTGCTTCTACACATTTTTTATGTGGGGAGACCTGCCCTGCATCCCTGACTCCCCTAGGCTTCCTTCTACATTCTGATACAGGCCTGCTCTCAGGCATCCCCACACCACAGCACTGTCCTGCCACCCTGACCATGTCTTCTGTAGTCCATGAGCTTCTTCAGGGCCGAGAGCAGAGCTTATCCCCTTTGTAGCCTGGGGTTTAGGGCCCAACATGGCTCCCGAGTAAGACCTGCACTCCTGCTCTGGGGCCTACACACTCTGGAGAAAAGGAAGACTGCAGGCTGTGCAGTCCTGCTGAGGAGACTGATGAGGCCAGAAGAACAGTGTCCTCTAGTGGAGGGAGGGCTCAGCACCATCTGCCCTGTGCTCCAGCTGCCCACCTTCCAGATTCTACAACGGACACACTGCCCTTCAACCATGCTTAAGGTCCAGAGAGGACCTTGTATCCACAGGAAAACACGAGTGGGGGGATGGACCTGATTTACTACCCAGAAGCCTGCCTTTGGTGCATGTCAAGGACAGACAGACAATTCATAAGGACACACGTGATGAGTTTCACAAATCTCATGAGTCCCAGGTGGATGGACATTTGTGAAGATGCCTGGCTCTGCAGGCTCAGGGGTGAGGGTGTGGTGACACAACCCTGCCACCTGCTTCTTCTGAGCTTAAATCCCAGACAAGGATGACTTCAGGCTGGAGAGGGATGGCTTCCCAGCCCAGGCCACAGTGACCCCTTGGTGTGTCTGGTTCCAGGCTGGAGATGTATGGCTTGCCAGCCCTCAGTATTTCTGGGAAACAGGAACAGCCAACTTCAGGCAACACAGGTCTGCAGCCTGGGCCTACAGCTGGGGCCCTGGTGTCCTTTGGGGACTCACTCTCCACTGTGCCGTGATCTGCCTGTCAGTCGGCGGCGCTGGGTCTTACTGGTACGAGTGGCACTTGGGGGCTTCTTGGTGGAGTCCTGGGCCCGTCGGGGGTGTTTTCTCTTGACCTTTTTCCGACTGTGTGCATGCAGTGAAGCCGTGAGAGAAGAGATCCTGTGGAGGGTGAAGGGCAAGAAGGTCAGGGCCTCAAGGAGTGATCAATCACTTGACTCAGGGATGAGAAGTCAGGCAGGTCCCATATGCCAAAAGCATCCAAACTCACCTCAGTCAGCCTGGTCTGGCTCCAGAGAGCCTGCCAGCCCCATGCCCACCCATGCCACCGTCTATAGGCCAGTCATTGATGGTTTCACAGGTCCAGCTACTAGTGCCAACCACAAAGGGGACCCAGGAGGTCACAGGCCAGAGCTCACCGCTGAGACAGCAAGGGGTCTTTGGACTTCCTGGGCAAGGCTCTGGTCGGCTTCTCCATGGACGCTGCCTCCTCGTTGGACCCATCCTTGTCCCCTTGCTGGAGAAGCACAAGATAAGGACCTTTGCAGGGAGCAGTCCTGGCTCTTGTCACACACTGCCTGACCAGCCACCTCACAGGAATGTGGCTCAGAGAAGGGTCTGGGCAGAGGAGCATTGTGTGTGTCCCAAAGCCAGGAGGACACAGACACTCCTGCCTCATGCCATTGGCTTTCAGCAGATTCAAACATTCACAAACAGAAACACTGGCAAAATGGCAACGAGACCTGTCACCTCACCTTATAGAAGACTAATGTAAATATGAGATCAGCAAGGATGGCCTGAGGCAGTGGCTCTCAGCACACAGGGACACTGAAACCCAAAGGAGGGTTTTTTTCTTCTGTTTTTCAAGGTAGGGTCTCAGTCTAGCCCAGGCTGACCTGGAATTCACTATGTAGTCTCAGGGTGGCCTCGAACTCACGGCAATCCTTCTACCTCTGCCTCCCGAACACCACAAAGCCTGGCTGGGATTTTTTTGTTCCTTTGTTGTAGTACTGGGGATTGAACCTAGGGCCTCAAGCTTGTTGGCAAGCTTTCTTCCACTAAGCTACATCTGCCACCTGGAATGTGTTTCTATATTATAACTGTGTTCACGTCTGCTCTCCTATCTGGACATCAGAGCCAACAGACTGCAGAATGAAAATAAATGGAAACATCTGCAGAAAAAGAAGCCATTGTAGACTGAACGAGTACAGAATGTTCCTGTCATTGTTCTCGCTCCCGTGTAACTCTGCTTACATGGCACTTCCGTTGTGTTGTGAGGACTTAAAGGACACGGGAGAACACCCAAGGGGCTTAGAACCAGCCTGCCTGTGACTCCCCGGTGACAAGGGTCCATGCATCAGACAGACAAGATGGCCCAGAAATAAGCCACTGTCATGATTTCCTTCTTTGTGGGGGGCGAGGGCAGTTGAGGTTTAAGGCAGGGTCTCATTCTAGTCTAGGCTGACCTGGAACAAACTCTGTAGCCTAGGCTGGACTTGAACTCATGGTGATCTTCTTACCTCTGCCTTCCAAGAGCTGGGATTAAAGGCAAGAAATACCATGCCTGGCTTGAAACACTATCTTGATATTTTCTTTTACTTTTTTTTTTTTGTAAGAATTTTTTCCCCCCTGAGGTAGGGTCTCACTCTAGCCCAGGCTGACCTGGAACTTTCTCTGTAGTTCCAGGCTGGCCTCAAACTCACAGCTATCCCCCTACCTCCGTCTCCCCAGTGCTGGGATCTAAGGCGTGCACCACCACAGCAGTATTTTCAATTATAGTGTGAGCTACTGAGGACTCACTACCCACAGGTTGTAACTAACTCACTGCTGCTGCATACAGACGTGCCATGGTACTGCTGCTCATCACACAAGGGGACCGAGCACCCCTTCATCCTCGTGGTATCCCCTGCTCCCACCTAGGCAACTCCCAACTGACTGAGAAAGCCAGGAAGGCAGGCCAGGGAGAGCTGCCCAAGGTTCTTCTGTGCTTGAAGCTCTGCAGCTCCAGGGACTGGGCACTGAAGGGCCCAGAAAGTAAAGTGCCCTCACACCGGGAGACCCTTGACATAGCCAGCACTGAGCAGCCCCTGACAGTCAGTCTGCCTCCGAGTCCCTTCTTTCTCAGGGCTGGCCTGGACCCACCTCAGGCAAGGGCAGTCCGAGCAGCCGGGCCCCTGAGAGGTCCAGGTCGCTGATGGTGGTCACAGTGACGGTGTGGTTGGGGTGGTCATACTGCACAGACTCCGTCTTTGCTGTCACCAGCTGCTCCAGCTCGTCTGCCTCCTCTGCAAGGTGAGCACATACCAGGCCTCAGCCCAGCTAAGCCACCAGGCTCCATGCTCTCCCCGGGCGCTGGACACAGCAACTTCCCCTTCCTATCACAAAGGTGCTGGCCCAGAGCCTGGCCCACAGTTGAGTGCTGTAAATAAGCCTCTGTCCCCTCACACCCTGGCTTGTACCTGCTTCTGACAAACCAAGTGATACCAGGATTTGCTCCACTCTCAGTCCTTCAAGTCCTCAGAAACTGGGCTCTCTGCTCAGGCTCAGTTTACTACCTGGGGTTTGGGTCTCCTGTCTCCACTTGTCCTTGGATCACCACTGACCCCAGGGTACCACCAAGAGCCCTAGAGAAGCTCAGGAAGTCACCTGTGCTGCTCTTCTCCCTTGCCCCCCACCCTGCCAATCAGTGGACACAGGAACCCAGGCTCTCTGGCTCTTCTCCATGTGAGACCAAGATGGGGGCTTACCCAGCGCCTCCTCTCTCTCCGCCAGCATCTTCAGGTATTCCTGGTGGCGCTGAAGCCAAACAGGAAGGGAACACAGTAAGTATGGCCTCCTAGCCCTATCCCAGGCAGAGGCCCTGCTCACCCCTCAGTGAGACCAAGGCTCATGGTGCAAGCTCTAGAAGAGAGCCCCCTTCACACTCCCAACCCAGGCCGTCTCTACCTGTATAAGCTGTTCCCCAGACCTGACCACGCTCCCCCTCCTCCACCTCCATCACAGCCATTCAAGGCTGCACATCCCCTGAGACTCAGAGGAGACCTCCCCTCGCTTCCCGGGCACTGCACCTCCTCCCGGAGCTTCTTCTGCTCCTGCTTCAGCCGCTGTTTGATTTCCTCTATGGCTGCTCTCTTCCGCTCCACCTTCCGCTTGTGGAAGCCAGTCAGGTACTCCCTACAGGAAGGAGGCAGCGAGTTAGAGGGAGCTACAAGGGAGACGGGATGACTTGAGAAAAACAGCCGTACTACACCATGTGCCAGGGACCATCCACCCATTACCTTGTTTCACCCTTCCATCAACGTGCACAGTCCCTACCCGCCCCAGATTACAGAGAGGGGCACTGAGGACAAGACAAGGCCAAGGCCAGAGATTCCAGCCATGCATCATTTAGTGCATGGGTACATTCTGAGAAATGACCTGTTCGGTGGTTTTGTCCTTGCTTGCACATCAGAAAGTATTTACACAACCTGGCCATGTACCCACCACGCACCCGTGCTGTATACCACACCGTCACCACGTACCCACCACACATCATTATGCGAAGGGTTAGGAGGATGAGGGAGATGCTGCCTCTTCTCTTCTCTCTCTCAAGCACCTGCCTGACCTGAGTGTCTTTCTTCCCCCCAAGCAGAGTCTCACTGTAGCCCAGGCTGACCTGGCACTCACTCTGCAGTCCTAGGCCGGCCTCGCACTCTCGGCGATCCTCCTGCCTCTGCCTCCCGAGTGCGCCACCTCGCCCGACTAGCACTGGGGTTTGAAAGACCCGCTACTGTGCCACTGGTCCAACGGGCCCACACTGACGCGCTCCAAGCCTGGCACGGTGCATGAGGGCCGGAGGGAGGGAGGGAATGAATGAGCGAATGAGTGCGTGAATGAGTGCGTGAATGAGTGAGTGTATGAGTGAATGAATGAGCGAATGAGTGAATGAATATTTGAACGAGTAGGTGAATGAATGAGTGGGTGAACGAGTGAATGAGTGAGTGAATGAATGAGTGGGTGAACCAGTGAGTGAGTGAATGAATGATGAATGAGTGGGTGAACGAGTGAATGAATGAGTGAACGAGTGAATGAGTGGGTGAACGAGTGAGTGAACGAGTGAATGAGTGGGTGAACGAGTGAATGAGTGAGTGAATGAATGAGTGGGTGAACCAGCGAGTGAGTGAATGAATGATGAATGAGTGGGTGAACGAGTGAATGAATGAGTGAACGAGTGAATGAGTGGGTGAACGAGTGAGTGAACGAGTGAATGAGTGGGTGAACGAGTGAATGAATGCGTGAACGAGTGAATGAGTGGGTGAACGAGTGGGTGAACGAGTGAAGGAGTGGGTGAACGAGTGAGTGAACGAGTGAGCGAGTGGGTGAACGAGTGAGTGAACGAGCGAGCGAGCGAATGCCGGCAGCCCTCGCGGCCGTCCCGGAGCCTGCGCACGCGCGGAGCCGGCAGCGCCCCGGGCGCAGGAGCCCCGCAGGGCCTCGTCACTCACCGCCGCTTCTCCTCGTTGAAGCTGAGCGCGAGCCGGGGCCGCCGCTCGCCGCCACCCCGCGTCTTCTTCTTGCGGCGGCCCATGGCGGCGGGGCTTCGGCCGGGACGCGCGTTCCGCCCCGGCACTTCCGGCGCGGCGTGTTGGGACTTCCGTCGGCGCCTCTAGCGCTTTGCTCCGCGGTTCCGCCCGCCTGGCTCCCACGGAAGGGGCCGGCCGGGCTGGAGAGCTGGCTCGGCGGTTAAGGCTTTGCCCGCAAAGCGGAGGGGCCCGAGTTCGATTCCCCAGCACCCACATCAAGCCAGTTGCACAAGGTGGCGCATGTCGCTGCCTCTCTCTCTCTCTCTCTCTCTCTCTCTCAAATAAATAAAATAAAAAAGACTCCATCTAGTGCTTACCTGGCAAACTCATGGCCCTGAGTTCAATCCACACAGTGCCAAAGAGAACAAAAAGGTTCCGTGAAGGGTCTCAAGTTCCACCCTCTCTCCCGACGCGAACCAGACACAAAAACTATCATTTTAAAAATACATTTTTATGTATTTGTAAGGAGGAGGAGAGAGAAAGCGAGAGACGCTGCCAACTCCAGCCGAGTGCATCATTAGGTCCATCTTTTCGGGGACTGGGAATCGAACCTGGGCCGTCGGGCTTTGCAGGCCAACGCCTGTAACCGCTGAGCCAGCTCTCCAGTCGTTCCATCGCAATTTGGCTCTGACGCCAACTCTGGTGATCGCCACGAAAGCCAACCTTCCTGGACTTGACGCCTCGTGGTCCTCGACCAAGGCTTCTTCACGGTGCCTCGGGCTTATTTGCAAAACAGGAATAATTGTAGCGACTGTTGGGTTATTAAAGCTGGTTCGGGTCTTTTATTAAAGCTTGGGACTTGGGACTGGGGCTGATCTGAATTCTAGCCTAAAGGGAAGCAGAGAGGTTTTTTTGTTTCTTTTTCGAGGTAGGGTGTCCCTCTAGCCCAGGCTGACCTAACTCACTCTGAAGTCCCAGGCTAGCCTCAAATTGACGGCATTCCTCCCACCTCTGCCTCCTGAGCGCTGGGATCAAAGGCGGGCACCACCATGCCTGGTGGAGAGGTTTGAGCTCTGGCTGTGTTTGCTGGTGGTGCTGGCTGCTTGGTGGTGTCTCTCTGCTTGGACTTATGAATGGGAGCAGCTTCCACCATTGATGGACCTTCCCCTGGATCTGGAAACGCAAGTAAATCCCTTCCTCCCTACCAGAAACTGTCTGGTTTGGATGTTCAGCCCAGCACTGTGGAGCTGGCTGCAGCAACCAGATACCCTAAAGGACTTGCTGAAACCCAGACCCAGCCTCTCTGGTTCACCCTACTGGGACAGGAGGGTCCCAGGATTTCTGCTTCTAGCAAGTTCTCAGGGGATGTTGGATACCGATGGTGTACACGCTAAACTCTGAGAGCCATGAGTGTGGTGGGCATGTGAGTTACATGAAGTGTCTGTAACGAGATAGCGTGCCATACTCATGCTATGTGCCTCAGTTTCCCCAAGTATGGAAGTAGAGGACACTGAAGCTGAGGGCCAAGACGTTGGGGCATTCAGCACATGATGGGTGTTTAGTGACTCTGTTGTTTGAATCCCCCATTTTCCACACCAAGTCCTGGGTGGTGTCCAGGCTGCTGCCCTTGACTTTAAGGATTGGCCCAGGGTGGGGGGCAGGATGAGACCTCTGTAGCAAGAAGCTCAGAAGTCTGCAGGAGCTCAGGGTTGCCTGCACCAATGTGAAGAACAGGGAGGGCTTCTCAGAAGGGGTGACCCCCAGAGCTGACTGAGGACCTGGGTAATCAGAGAAATAACAGATGCTTAGGACCCTCTTCTTTGTCATCGTAGGGACATGGAAGTCCCGAGAGCAGGTAAGCCACACATATTAAGCGCCTACTGTGTACCAGGCACACTAAGAAGCAAGCTGTTATTTCAGAGACTACGGCAAAGCTGAGTACTAAATCTGGGTCTCTGGTTTCCCCGCCCAGCTCCATGGCCACTCCATCACTAGCCACCTGCCCCTCTGGAGGGCAGAATGCAGACTGTTACCATGGATTTTAGGAGCCAGGTTCACAGTAGGCATGGCATCCCTTTTTAGTGTTGAGTTCATTTTCTTGAGGGTTCCATACGGGGTGCTGAGAAGTTACCCTCTGGGGCTGGAGAGATGGCTACGTTAAAGGCACTTGCTTGCAAAGCCTGATAACCTGAGTTAGATCCCCCAGTACCCACCTAAAGCCAGAGGCACAAAGTGATGCATGCATCTGGAGTTCTGTTTGCAGTGGTGGGGGTCCTGGTACCTCCACCCTCTCTCTCCTTACAAATAATAAATGAAATATTTGAAAAGAAAGTTTGCCCTCAATGTGTGGGCCCTTATCAGCCTGTATGCCCAGTGCTCAGTGGAAAAGTGCCTCCCTGATAAGACTTCAGGGTACTGGTGAGGTGAGGTGAGGTGATGTATACCTGTGATCCCAGCCCTCAGGAGACTGAGGCAGGAGGATTGCTGAGAGTTCAAGGCTAGCCTGGACTACATAGTGAGTGTCAGGTCAGGCAGTGCTGCATAGCAAGACCCTGTGTCAAAAAACGAACAAATCTGGTAGGGTACTCATGCCTTTAATCCCGGCACTTGAAGTAGATAGGAGGATTGCTGAGAGTTTGAGTCCAGCCTGGGCTACAGAGTGAGTCACAGGTCAGCCTGGACTAGAGTAAAACCCTGTTTAAAAAAAAAACCGGGCTGGAGATATGGCTCAGTGGTTAAGGCACTTGTCTCCAGTGCCTGAGGCCCCCGGTTCAATTCCCCAGTACCCACATAGGCCAGATCCACAAGGTGGTAGCCTTGGTGCGCTCTCTCTCTCTCGCTCTCTCTCTCTCTCTCTCTCATCATCTATCTCCTGTATTTCTCTGCTTGAAAATGAATAAATAAAATATTTAAAAAAAAACCCAGGTCTGGTGGCACACGCCTTTAATCCCAGCACTTGGGAGGCAGAGGTAAGAGAATCACCTCGAGTTTGAAGCCAGCCTGAGACTACATAGTGAATTCCAGGTCAGCCTGGGCTATAGTGAGACCCTACCTAAAAAAAAAAAGGGGGGGCTGGAGAGATGGCTCAGCAGTTAAGGCACTTGCCTCCAGTGCCTAAGGACCCGGGTTCAATTCCCCAGGACCCACATAAGCCAGATCCACAAGGTGGTGGCCCTGGTGCGCTCTCTCTCTCTCTCTCTCTCTCTCTCTCTCTCTCTCTCTCTCTCTCTCTCTTTTTCTCTCCCTCTACCTCTCTGCTTGAAAATGAATAAATACAATATTAAAAAAAAAAAACCTCCAGATGCAT
>PVHP010031660.1:0-20821 GCA_004024765.1 Zapus hudsonius | reverse complement strand
GAGCTCCTCGACCAGCGAGGAAGAACAACCACCACTCGAGGATTCTTCTCAAATCACACGTTATTGGAGAGCCTTTTGATTGAAGGGAGAGCAGGAAGCGAGGGGCCCCGAGCACTAGGAGTCAGTTGCTAATATATGGAGCAGGGACACGGGTCGCCCCATGATTGGCTGACGCCAGCTCACCATCACCAGGCGCCATGGGATTGGCTAGGGACCAATACATAATCCGCGCATGTGCAAAGCCAGAGGCACATCTCTCACCAAAGCATTGCCTAATATGGAGTTGTTTACCACTTAGCTGCAAGGAAGTGGGCGCCATCTTGTAATGGCGATCATCCCGGCTCCCTGCATAAGAGAGCAAGAACAAGATATATAAATCAAAACCAGCAACTCAAAAAAGCACAGAAATATAATAATTAGTGTCTGGGAAAATAACTTTAAATGCTTCCATACTTGAAGTGATAACTAAACAACAGAACTCACCAACGAGGCTAAAACATCAACAAGGAAAATTCCCCTGATTTAACAAAACATTCTCATGTGTGTTATCTTCCTACTGGTGAAATTACACAGAGTGGTTATGATTTGCATGTTGAAGTAGGAAAACAGACTCAAAGCTCAAGTGATTTCCCCCTGTTCCCCAACTAATGGTCAGGCACCCAAGGGAGGGATCCATCACAAGTCT
This sequence comes from Zapus hudsonius, assembly GCA_004024765.1. NCBI lineage: Eukaryota > Metazoa > Chordata > Mammalia > Rodentia > Dipodidae > Zapus > Zapus hudsonius. The sequence goes on along the minus strand of PVHP010031660.1, from coordinate 20,136 downwards.
CCAACTTCCAATTCCGCATCTTCACTCATTTTCACTGACTTACTTAGGCAGGGCCACTATCAACCAGTCACTAGCGATAGAGCACCTGATGTTAAAATGTTGAAATGGGGTTTGCAGAAATAACTTTATAGGCAAAGACCTGAGTTCAGATTCCAACACTCATGTGAAATACTGGGCACAGTGATGTGTACCTATAACCCCAGCACTGGGGGGCTCCTATGAACATGAGGATCTCCAGGGCTTGAATTTTAGCTGCATCAAAATTTCAGTCTATGGACCTGGGGAAGTGGCTCAGTCAATAGAGTGTTTGCTGAGCAAGCATGAGAACCTGAGTTCTTATTTCCAGAACCCACATAAAAGCTGGAAATGTTAGGACCCCGGACCCCCCGACTCAAAAGAAGACTCTGACCAAATCTCCTATGCAACACGCAAAGGGTTTTATTAAAAGTAACCAGGCATGCCCAGGGCTCAATGCGTATCCATAGCAAGACAGAGGCAATGAGCCCAGAGCCAAGTTTGAGCAGAGCTTATATAGTTCTAAAGATGCACACTATAATTTGGGGAATTTTACAGGGTTTTCCATTAACCAGAGCTTTCTTTCCATATCTGTAGAACCCATCGGCCAGACCATTCTCAGTATTTACGATGTTTAACCACAGATGCAAGATTACAGGGAAACAAAGGCAAGGTTATAGGAGCAGGGTGAGGTGGGGGAGGCGCATACCAACATACCATTCTGGATTTACTTTTTTTACTTTCTTTTACTAATAATTAGCTCCCTCTTGCCTTGAGATTTTTTATTTTTATTCTAATTTTAATTTTACTCTAACAGAAATAGTGGCCCATGTCTTTAATTTCAGCACTGGAGAGAGTTGGAGAGAATCCTTAGGGATGGCTGGCTAGCCAGTGTAGCCAAATCAGTAAGTTCTAGGTTCAGTGAGAAACTGTCTCAAAAAATAAGGTGGGGTGCATTGAGGAAGGCACCCAACATCAACCTCTGGCCTCCACATGGATACACACACACACACACACACACACACGTGCAAACACACATACTCACATGCACACCACGTCCATACACTCACCCACATTGTTCTTTCTTCAACGCTTTAAACTCTAAATATTCTTAAAAGTCCCACATAAAGTCAAACCTCACTGAGATGTCAGTGACAACTGTGTGCTTTGATTTCCACAGCAAAGCTTCCCCAGTGGGAAAATCCACAGCCCATCCTGAGCTTCTTGAAATAACAGAAGGGAGATTTGCATGTTTATCGTTTTGCCCTAGGCTAGGCTTATGCCAAAGAAAAGCATAAGGGAGCTAGAAACAGACCTGAGGGTGGAAGGCGTTAGGAGGGTCCAGTGGCCTTCATCAATGTGGTCTGTAGTCCTGGGGCCACATAGCAGCCCTGCAGTCACAGTTCACTATGGCAAGTCTCGAAACGGAAACTGTCATTGCTCTCAAATCACAAAAATATATAGAAATATATATAATGTTATTTAATAGTATACTATAAATTATGGTATATTACATATTACATATATGTAATTACATATATATATTTATAGTGAAACTGATATATATCAGTATATATGATATATATAGTAATTACATATATATATTTATAGTGAAAATGATATATATATCAGTATATATGATGTATATAGTAGAAATGATAATATAGCTGAGTGGGAGAGCATATATTTAATATGTACAAAGTCATGGGATCATTCCCCAGCACCAAATATAAATATAGATAGAGGGATATATATATATATATATATATATATATATCAACATTTTTAAAATGTAGCTAAACTCAAGGCTCAGTAAACATTGCAGAAGAGGAGGCGGAAAGATTGTAAGAGCCACAGGGAAGGAAGGAGCGTCCTGATGCACTGCCCCCTCCAGAGCCTGACTGCTGTATTCATAACCCCACTGAGGAAGACCCTCGTTGGAATGGGTACAGGGAAGAGGGGATATAAGAGGGTAACATGAGGCCCAACACATGATTTGTCCATACAATAAAGTTCCTAATTCATTTTTTAAGAAAGAAGCTAGAGAGCTGGGGAAACAACTTCGGTTGTAAGAGCGCGTACCACAGAAACATGGGGTCCTGAGTTCAATGCCAAGCACCCATGTTGTTTAAAAAAATGTAGCTGGAGGGAGAGTTTTGTGTTCAAGAAAGGCGTACTATGGGTGAGGAGAAACAATAAAAAGAATAATTATTCAAACTTTTCTGGTTGGACTTCTCCCACAAACTCCTCACTCTATCATCTAGAAATTGTGTTTCCTTACCTGGCGTGGGTCAAGCAGAATTGGAAGCTTGGGTTGGACTGTGAAGAATTAATGAGTTCTTCCATGACTTTGGGAAGCAGAGAATGGCGCTGAGGTCTGAGGGTATTATGGGGTTGAGGGACTTAAGAGAACCCAAAAGTCATCACAGGAAGGCAGGTGTGAATCAAATTAAGAATGGATCAGATTCCATGCTGTTCTGGGGCCAGAGCCACTGCTGCTCTGGCCAGCACCCTCCTCTCTCTCGCCAGCACCCTCCTCAAGCCAAGACAAGAAAGAATTGCTGGGATTTGAGTAACAACTTGTCAGCTAGAAACCGGTGACCCTAAGTTGTGAAAACAGTACACATTATCTTATATTGCTAACAGCCATCGAATGAATTAAAATGCAAAGTCCTAAGCTCTGAGGAAGCGTTATGGCAAACCTTGTGGAAAATTGATCATCAAATATAAAAGGGACATTTAAAGAGGGAAAAAAAGTGTCAGCAAAAAAAACAGCTTTTACTGAAGAATACGTCGACATAGGCGCTTTTCAGCAGTCCTGTGTGATCAGGAATTTTCCTGTGTGTTTAACTAACTGCTGCTTTCTGTATGTTTTTGGTTGCTTTTGAGAATAAATGCATGATTCTGTTAAGTACCCTCTGGCCATTGCAGTTTTATTGCCCCATTGTCAGCTTTTCTAAGAGAATTTTCTATTTGTAAGAAAGCCACCTGACTTATCATTTAGCATTTACTTTTCCTTCAATGGGATCTAATACTATTGTCTAAATTGAAAAAAGAAAAGAGAGAAGAGAAGAGAAGAGAAGAGAAGAGAAGAGAAGAGAAGAGAAGAGAAGAGAAGAGAAGAGAAGAGAAGAGAAGAGAAGAGAAGAGAAGAGATTATTACCATCTTCCTCCCACTCAAGGGCTAACAGAGAATGCTATGAATTTATTTAACATTAGAGATACCTACAACAATAGGCCCATCCTAAAATTTAGACAAGACCCATTTAAGAAACTCCCTTCTCCTGGGCTCAGTGTCAGATCACTGTGGCCCTGTGATGGCCCAGTGACACACTTCCCTTGTCCCACTGGCCTAGAGTGAAAGCTCAGACTTAGCCATCTGGAGGAATAGACCTCTGATCTCACCCCACCCTCTCCAGGCTCTGGATACTCGCCTCCTAACCATCTTTAGCACCAAAGCCCTGTCCTCAGGGAGCTGGTGGCAACTGCATAGGCTGGCCTTTCTTACTTCTCCTGGAATGCCCTTATTGTCTCCAGGCCTTCACAGAATTATGGCTCTTCTCACATCTCCTATGTGGTACATACTTAAATCATCCATCTGCTCACCTGTTCCCTCCACCAGACACTGAGCAACCTGAGATCAGGGACAAGTCCTCACCTCCTGCATTGTTGTTATTATTTAATAATCTGCTCTGACATCCTTCTTGGCATGTAGAGAGTGTTCATTAAATATGGGAGGGAGCTAGGTGTGGGAACACTGTAGAAGAGTTTCCCAGGTGGTTATGCCAATAGAATCAATGTCAACCTGGATCACTAGTTACTAATCTCAGCCAGTTTTTCCAATGTTAACAAACTAAAAAGATAGACTCATCTGCATTAGCCCTTAGACGGGTTTTCACATCTACGTTCAGAAATAGTTCTGCCCTTTGATGACCTCACTCCATGCTCACTTCAACAATAGCCCTACATACCAGTGAGGAAGACAGGAGCTGGCTTCCTTACCACAGCCAAGCCCTGCATACTACAAGCCTTCAGGAACATAGATCAAGGCTAAGACAAAACATCCAACCAACAGCAGCTGATAGGAGAAAAGGGTTTATTTCAGCTTACTATCTGGAGGGGAAGTTTCACCATGACAGAGCAAGTGTAACAGAGCAGAGACTGGGCATGCCATGTTGCCATAGCAGCTGGGAAGCAGCAGCCAATACGTGAACTAGCTAGCTATCCCCAGCAAGCTGGCTTAATAAACCTCAAGACTCACTCCCACCTCCAGTGGCTCCATCTCCCAAAGGCTTCACCAGAGGGAAGTAAGTCTGAGGCTTAATCACAAACACAAGAGGCTATGGAGGACATTCCACATTCAAACCACCAATGCCTCCTTCAGAAGCGCAGCAGCCTTGTGGTTAAGTGGCTTCTGGCCTCCACATTGCAAGCAGTCAACTGAAACTCATCGATTCTGACATCTGGATCCTCATCTGAAAATGTCAGGGGGAAAGGTTTTCAGTATGCTGTTTCTGAAGGTTGTAGCCAACTGAAGCCAGGCCAGGGAAAATGCTAACTGTGCTGGGTCAGAGAGTGGAGGAGTTTATGATGTGACAGATTCAAGCACCAAGTACCTCATAGCCCACAATGCTCGAAATCAGCAACTCCAAGGAATGTCCATGAGCACCGCTGCCCAGACCTTCATTTAGCGGATGAAGACACACGAGTTCAGACAGATGCTATTTTCTCCTGGAGGTCAATCCCCAGACGTCCATCCATACAGTTCTGCTTCCCACAAAAATCCACTGCTCTTTAAAAAGTATAAATGCCCATCCTTAAACCTTTCTCTCCCACTATTCCTCCTCTACTTTCATGTCACAAGCTTCACAAATCAAAGCCTCGGTTTATATTCAGCAATATTGTTCCTTAGACTCCAGATGTAGTAAATGTGCACCAATGTAACATTTCCATAACCCCGAGAGTCACAGAATAGAGCTCGTCTTTCAAAGCAGTCCTTTGAAAAGCGAATCTTTTTCCAAAGCAATCTTTTTCCAAAGGATTCTTGGCTGAATTTACAGCCAGCTTCCTTGAAATGGCTGAACTTTACTGTGGAGACATGTACATGTGCATGCCCACGCACACACACTCACACACACACACACACACACACACACACACACACACACTTTTCAGTCCAGGTGCATAGATCAGCATCCAATCTCTATATGTGCTTAATCTTCCTTGCACAGAAGCCTACTTAAGCAAATGCTATAGGCTTGGAAGTCCCCAAGAACCTCCTAATAACCTAAGCAGTTCTGGGCTCCTTGGAGGAGGAGGAAACTGATGATCACATTCTCAGCCATTTATCTTCAAGTTTGCCCTGAAATGTTCTACATCAGATCACACATTCTCCCCAGTTGTGGTGATTTTAAAGGTCAGCTCTCCAATGCTAGTATGAAAAATGAGGTTTTTACTGACTTCCAAGTGAGCCGTAGGTAGTTACCACTAGTTTTACAGGGTCATTTTATTTTTAGCCCTGAATTACTAAAAGCAACACCCTCCCAGACATTAAAAACCTTTCACTCCCTCAACTATTTCTTTCCAAGCAAGACCAGGAATCCTAGAAGATGATTATAGACCTCAAAATCAAGGAGAAAGGTATGTTTAGCAGGGCCAGCCACTCCTATCATTCCATCGTGCTGAACAAACAGCCTTTTACTTTGTGATTTTATTAGTGCAATCGTGTTTTTTTTTCTCATCACTGACCATCATCTCTCACACTCACAGCTGACACCAACCATTTACATGTATAAATAGGATTTGAAGGATGCATACCTGTGAATTGGGGTCCCTGTCACATGAGGGTCTGTAGACAATTGAAACTCTGTAGATAGGAGATTGAAACTGGATAATTTAGGGTGACAGGACACCCAAAGTGGATAGCATTCTATTGGCTAAATATGGGAATTGTCTTCGGGCCTGTAGGGAGAAATCTAGGTCATTACACTTGATTACAGGTCAGAAGGATTTGGACCTTCCACTCCCTTCCTAGAGAATTCAGATTCCTGGGAAGATTGCCCTTTTCCCCTAGGTCTTAACTCCAGGCCACCAGACATCAAGACTAACTGGCTAAATGGGGCCCATGAAAACAAAACCTGAGTCTCTAAGAGGTGGGCTTCTCACCTTATGCCTCCCTGGCTCCACCTTGCTTCCTAATGTTCTGGCTCTAAACCGCTTTCTCTTTTCCCTCCTAAAGTTTTAAGCTACAATAAAATCTTTATTTTACTATAAGGGCAAAACCTCATCCTCTGGTCTATGGTTTTCATTCATCAAATTCATAAGACAAGGATCTGAGAACACCCCCAAATTATCAGTGTGTTGGTGTATGCATATTTTTGTACATTGGCAGAGGAACCCCAAACTTTCTGTATCATCTAAATCTAAGCTCAAATGAGCTTTTCCGTGTCTAATAATATTCATCATGTGATTGAAGCCTGGATTCTACCAAGTACAGCATTAAGCACTTTGCATCATACACACTGAAACCCTGAGAGAAAGTCACTACAATAATAACATCGACGTGAGTTTGAGCACATTGACTTTGGAGTGAGAAACCCAGGTTCAAGGGTAGTCTCTGCATTAACTCAACATTAGAAACATTATTTAACCATTCTAGGTCTTGGGTTATTTGTCTAGAAAATAAAGTATATAAATACATTTACTGAGTTCTTACTGTGTCCCAGTGTTGGGTCCCCAATTTTACAGATGGAGAAGCTGAGATGTGAGTTGAGTAACTTCTGCAAGTTTGGGGATAATAACAGGATAAGAAGGAGGTGTGCCTGACCACCTAAGTCCATATGGTTTGCACCATGCCTCCCTGTCCTCTTGCTGTGCCCAAACTTAACACTATAGGACCCTAGAACTGAGGTTCTTGACAGTGCAGAAAAGCAAGACAGATGAGGGATTGTTTGACTTACTGTAACCAAACGTCCCTGGATTGCCCAGGGCTAGGTACCTTCCTCTCCTTTGTGACCCCTAGATCAGCTGGGCAACATGGTATATGATAAGCGCACAGTAAACTACGCATAAAAGAAGCTGAGGGACCTGGGGAGATGGCCCAGCAGTTAAAGGTGCTTGCTTGCAAAACCTGCTGGCTGGGTTCAATTCCCAAGGGCCTACATAAAGGTAGAGCAAAGTGGAACATGTTTCTGGCATTCATTTGCAGTGGCAAGAGAACCAGGCATGCATGCGCAAGCACACATTAAGTATGCACTCATAAATAAATTTTTTAAGAATTTGAAAAGAAGCTAAATCTGTTAACTTTACTGGTGGGAAAAGCACGGCTATGAACACAGACAGCTCAAGAGAGCTGAGAGGACAATAAATGAGGCTAAGTCAGAAATACAACGCACCATTTTTATAGTAAAAAAAAAAATGTCAGATTGCAAGGCACATAGCAATAAATGCTACATAGTGTTACACCAGAGCAATAAATGCTTTCATTTAATGCAGATACAATATTGTTAAGTGTAACACTAATTATAGGTAAATGACAATTCATGAGACAACTTGAGATATTTCTGAAGTCTCATGACAACTGTTTTGCTAAACTTCGGCTCTGACTACCAGGGGAGCTGGTGTGGTTGCAACTGCCTGGAATGACAATCCCTCCATTCACCTTTCCCTAAGCAGTAAAGCCCTTAGTCAGTAGAGAAAGGAAGGCAGGGAGGTGAGCATGCAGTTACACGACCCACTGACACCACAAGAGCGACACTGCACTGGCCAACTGTCCCCTGTTGCAGAGGCAATGTGACTTCCTGGGAAGGCTCTTATTAGGAGAAGCTAAAATCAAGACATTTGGGTGACATTTTTGTATAGATTTTTTTTAATTTAAGCAAAATGCAGGCACATATGTAGATATAAATATTATATTTACCATAAATATATATTTATATGCATACCTATATATGAAATACAAAGCAGACTCCAGTGCCTCTTTTACCCATTATAACCTAGACTGTTACTAGAAGAATTAAATCTCTTCTCAGGTTTTAGAAAGAAAAATGTCAACACCCTTGCAATATATATATATATATATATATATTGTTTTATTACAGAGAAATTTGAAACCTTGTAGGTCGGACACCAACACAGGACCCTGTGTGCACACATGGAGATATATCCACAGTACATCAAAACTAGAGCCAGTAATCTCTTTGGAACTCATCCAGAAGTTTCCTTACATAGTTCTATGTGAATGCAGCCATCTCTCAGCCAAACTGCAAGCACCTGGCTTTGAGTTAACAGCAGCTTGAGCTCATGAGGAAGAACAGGCAAGACCTGAAACTCCAAATTTATTGCTATGTTTCGTTATTAAGGGAGGGCTGTGTCAATGAGTACCATCAGTCCTAATCTGCTGGAGAAGTTTCGTCAGGAATTCATATTTCACAGGCTCTCCCTGGCACAAACAACGTCTTCTCATTTATTTTCTCAAGCTGTTTCCTGAGACTGCCTTTCTCTGTGTTCGCTCAGGGGAGATGTGCTATTAAACTAAGGGAGGCACCTCCATCTCCTGGGAGAAACTTGACATCTTTTAGGGGAGGCCTTCCTTCTATTATTTATAGATAAAACACTTTACATTGCAAAGTAGCTGGCCTCTCAGCATCTAAAACCCTTTTGCGAAGTAAATCGCAGTCTCCATTTCAGAAAGGCAAACCTGGGTGCTGAAAGTTAGAGAATTATCCAAGGTCACAGAGAAAATTAGAAACTCTCTCTAGGGGCCTTCCCTGTCGACAAGTGCTTACTGATAGAACCATCCACATGTATAGGGGCGCAAGGATGTGAAATGGACTCGCTGGCATTTTTTACCCACCACGTGCTAAGCAGCTTCTCGGTGTATTAGTGCATTAGGACTGCTCACACCAGTCCTATGAGAGGACATTAGTATTATTAGTCTCATGTTAATAATGCTGAAACTGGAGCACAGAGAAATTACAGATAAAGATTCTCCCCTTGCTCAAATTCTAGTGTTTCTTCAGCAAGGCCATAACTTGGGGGCTTTCATATTCATCTCCACGTTGTCAAATTTTAGCCAGAATCCCCATTCCTCAGCATCTCATCAGTATCCTCTCTCCCAGGACCCCCAGGTGATATCTTTGGCCAGAGTCCTATTGGCCTGATTAGCTAGAATTCCTCCTTATTCCTGAGGATTCCCTGAGGATTTTCCATGCACTGACCAACCCTAATGCCCCTGCTCCTTAGGTCTAAATTCCCACTTTTCTTTATTTCATTAAGGTTAAGCCCAACTATCCCCTATTGCAAAACCCCATTGCAATGGCTCCTATACCTGTCATAATAATACTGCTGAATCAAGTTTGTCATACCATTCTTTAAAGCTGAATCGCTTATCATACCATTCTTTAACAAATGGCATAAATAATTGTTGCTTTGGATGTGGACCCAGGTAATCTAACTCCAAAGGCTGCACTCCCAATTTCCAGTGACACTATACTGTCTTACTATACTGTCTCTCTAAGATGCAGAGGATCAGGGAACCCATATACACACTAGAGTGCTATTTGAGGATTCCAATCTCTTTCTCAATTCCCACCAGTGTGAGTATCTTGGGATCAAGTGCAAATATGGAGAAGATGGGGAATCATTTTGCTGTTAGTCGATGTTAAGGATCTTCCTCAAAAAGAGAACGATAAAGGGTTGGGATACAGCTCAGGCACAGTAAAGTAAACCTAATGGCATTTCTCTCTTTCACCTGCATGCCCTGCAATCCTGAAGCTGAGTTCAGATCCCCAACATTCACATAAAATGCCACAATCCCAGTACCGGGGAGGCAGGCACAGGAAGATCCCTCCCATAGGCTGGCTGACTAGCTTGTCGAGCAGAATCAGTGAGCTCTGGGCTCAGTGACAGACCCCGTTTCAAAATAAGGTAGGAAGCAATCCAGAAAGCAACAGAGGAATGCATGCACGCACACATGTGCCTACATACATACAAACACATGCTGTGCATATGCCAAAGAAAACGAATAATAAGAGGGGTGAATATTGATTGCCGGACGAGTTAGCACGTGCCAATGGAAGTCAGACTGTTGTGAGAAGTGAAGATTGAGGAAATACATATGATGAAACCTTTATTTGGTTATTTGAAGATTTAGAAAGATTTTATTATAGAGAAGGAAAAAAGGCAAAGCTCCTGTATAGCAGGAGGGGTCCCAAGAAATGGGAGAAAAATATTAAAGAAAGTAAAGCAGAAAGCTCCCAAGTTGGGAGGGGTCCTAAGCTGGTAGTACACCTTGGTGGCTGTAACTGGGGCTTTAATGGTAGAGACTGGATAGGAGCTCGGCCGGTCAGTCCAGTCCTGTCTAGATGAAGCCTGATTTTTCATAAAAGTGTCATATCTGCTAGTTTTTTTTCTTAGAAAAATAAGAAATGAAAATAAACAAAACTCATCAGCCACATGTGACATTTGCTAAAACACCACAACTTAGCTAAGTGGAAAGTTACAACCCCGATTCCCAGAGTATTTCCAATTTATTCTTTCTCCTGTGGATATAAAAGATATGGTCTCCCCTGACAGCACGGCTGTTTGATAAATGGATGAACACCTCATTACTCCTTTTCCTAGAGCCACAAGTCCCTTATACTAAGTTCCTATTTGAAGTGGTAAAATGACTTCTCAGAAAAACTAGGCTATATGCTGAAATGTTAAGTGTGGTCATTGCTGCTGTGATATTACAAATGGCCTTTCTTTTCTTTGCCTTCCCTATCCATTTTTTAAAATTTCCTATAATGAATATGTGTCACTTTTATAATAAGAAAGAGAAACAATGGTTTTTGGAAAGACTTTTCAACAGGGAAGTCCTTAAGTCACCCTGTACCAACCTCCTGTTCATAGCTGAGAGAATGATTTTCTATGAACATTATAAAGGCCAGACTTTGAGACCTGGAAAGAATGATGATCCCTCCCCCACCATCACCACTGCCCCACCCCCCACCCTGGTGATTTATTCCTCCCAACCTAATGGCATTTCTCTCTTTCACCTAACCTGGATTGACACTCTCAAATGACAGCATTTCCATTTTCAGGAAGACCTGTCCCCCACATGAAATCCACCCCTCCCCCCAAATTATTCCAGAGATGTCCATCCTTACAGTGACAAGCATATAAAACTCCAAGCAAATTGCAATATTTCTAAGAAGCAAGCAAAGGGATGTTTAATCACCGTGTGTTCCATCTTACATAGGGTTTCTGACTGTGCTTCTATTCACTGTGGTAGCGCATAATGTACAGTAATGCATTTTACATCTACTAAATGTATTCTGGGTTTTTATATCACAGTTCAGAAGAATAGCTTTGGAAATCCTTTTGACTCCTTTATTTGAAAACTACATTTGTGGAATGGGGTAATTAAATTCCCAACGTTTGATATAACATTACCTCTAGTATTGCCGCTCATAAAAAAAAAAAATCCCAACCATCTTCTTTCTGCTTTTGCTGCAAATGGAATTATGCCATAGATATTTCTGTTAATATGAGTTAAGATTCTAAGAGCCTACTCTATTGTAGTTAAACCAGAAATTTCTTTCTTTGGTATCTCTTTATGGAAATTAAAATGACTACAGCAATCTTCTGTACTTGATAAATGCATTCAAATATGCTTTGGAAAGAAAGAGCAGGAAGGCCTCAATGTCAGAACTTCTAACTCACAGGAAGATCTGGAGAACTTGGGGGTGTGAAATGGCTTTAGAATTCTTTAACCAATACATAGCTCCTTTGGAAGACAAGCTTTCTTAGCCATGCCTGAGCAGGATGGAAATAGGAGCATGGTATTCACAGCAAATGTAGGCACCTCATTTGTTCTTCATCCAATAGCAGGTAGTAATGGATGTTCTTCTTATAAAGAAAACATGTCAGACATAAGAGCTAATGGAATTTGTTTGTATCTAACCTGTACACAAGCATAGGAAGTAATAAAGTTGTCACTCAAATCCAGCTGTGCTGACTTTTAGTCTAGTTTCTTTTCCTATATTCTACCATACCACTTACTGATGTTGGGACTCATAAGACAATATTTTGTATTCACATTTTGAATTTCAAAATATGACCCCTCCCATGCTTACATATACTAGTAAATTGTATGTATTCTTTTCTCTTGTTAATCTGTCACTATTTTATTTAGCAGACTCAAATATTGACTCTTCACAGGGAAAGTGTGAATTTCCCTATGCTACCCACCAGACATCCCAAACAGTATCTTCATCTGGCTCTGATGAGAACGAAGAGGTCCCAGCTGTTGGCAGTGGTCGACTATGGGGTCAAGTTGAAAAGAGCAGGGAGAACCCAAAACTCAGAAAATGAGGAGTTACCAGAACAGCTTTGTTACAAGTTTCCAAATACCTAAAATTGGTTTATTGGTTTATTTTGTTTTCTTGTGATTCTCATCTGTTATATGATGGCTCACTGGGGTCCTAAAGATATAGTTATAACTGAGAAAGAAACGTTTGAGTTTAAAAAAAATGTACAACTATTCCAGATGGAAATGGATTTGTTTCTAAATATAGTGAGCAATATAGAGCTCATTTTTAATTCCCAATAACTGTAGTGATTTCATCATGATATATATAAATAGATGCTAAGCACCTCATAACAGCAACAGCAAACATCATAAGTGAAACATACACAAAGACGCAGAACTAAACAGCCTTAGCCACAGTATTAAATGTTCTCCAAAGAAAATTAGTCAGAAGAAAGTGTGGCCTCCGAGCATCCAGGCAGAAAGCCTGAAGAAGGATACTGATGAAAACAATGGGAGAAAAGGGCAGAAAGTTAAGTTATATGGGGCTCCTTAAAGAATTCAAGCATGGCTTACAAGATGATTCGACTTTTCTATATGCACAGCAGATGTAAAAGTGAAGGTAATGAGTTGGAATAGATATTATTAACTTTTAATTAAGTTACTTGTAGAAATAACACACAAGCTCATCATCCACCCAAACATCTCAATTAAGAACATATAAAAGTACATTCCTTCCAGCTCCTGGTCAGTTTTGCATCAAATAAGCTAAATGGTTGAACTATTTCAAAGACTCCATATGAAATAAATGAGCCCAGGACTTATTCAAGCTTTCTGAAGAGATACTAAAGTAGTCATTTTTAATGTCAGCCATGTTCAGACAGAACTATAGCTCAGCATAAGTCTTTTAGCATCCAAAGTTTCCTGGCCCACAGTCAGGTAGATAAAGATAAGAAAGTCCAGGAAATAGGCTAATGTGCTTGGCAAATAGGAAAATATTAATAAGAAAATCACAAGCTAAGATTAACTTTATAATAACACTAATAATATGAATTATAGTTAGTGCTTAGTTTAAGATGTCTATACATTACAATACTGCTCTTAGGGAAAAAGTGTAGGTTAAACCTAGAAATTCAAACATAATTGACTCAAGACCATCAAAAGCCTCCACCAATATAAATTATTTTAGGAATAAATAAATCATTTGTCTTGATTTTTTCAAAGTACAAACAGAACTCTGTATTGTTAGTTTTCTGGCAACTTTTACTGCAAGATATATTAACTAAGGACCAGGTCTCTGTTCAATTCCCCAGTACCCATGTAAAACCAGCCTCGCAAAGCAGCTGGAGGTCCTGAAATGCCCAATCTCTCTATCTGTCTCTCTTCTCTTTACCTCTCTTTCTGCTTACAAATAAAACTTTTTTAAAAATATTCTAGCACCTGGAGAGATGGCCCAGCAGTTAAGAGCTCTTGTTATGTAAGCACAAGCACCTGAAGACTGCTTAATCCTTTCCTTCTTTCCTTTCTTGCCTTCTTCCTTCCTTCCTTCCTTGTCCATGGCCAGGACTCTCCTCTCATCAGCATTACTGAGCCCAGTAATAGAATCCCTTCAATCAGAAAATGAAGGTAAACACATTTCAGGGTCAAGAGAACTGAGTGGATTACCTAAAACTCTCTGTAGAGGGAAAGTTCTAATTGGACCCAAGTTCTGCTTGGGGGGACATCTGTGATGCATTGTACTGATTGCTTTCTCCTAGAGAGCATGCTTGGCTGCAGGTGCCTTTATGATGTGAAGAATGAAGCGACCAACTTGAAGCCCTCTGCACCATAGGGTGGGCTGTAGCATCTGATGAAAGATGCTCCCCACATTTCCTAACACTTGAGGGAAAGGAAACCCATGTATTTCTCATCCTTACATCCCCTTGATGAGTAAACGTCCGGTTTTTCATGTTCCTGTACAAATTCTGTAGCCGACAGAAGAATATGGCAGCAGAGACGCACTATAGAACCGGTTGCCAGGCCTACTTCCAGGCTTTGAACAAGTGTGTCATAAAGTAACCTCACACAGATCAATATCATTTGTAGAAGAAAGTATCCAAAGTCTAGAAATAAAGCTGGGTGATTATTGTGTGCCTTGAGCATGTGTGAGCAGCTCACCTCTAAGACAACCCCTGTCTTTCTGCTACCAAAGTGTGGGCCAGCAACAAACAACAGTGCCACCTGGATCTTCTCACCAACCTCTACTAGAGTCCACATTCGAACAAGACCTCCAGCTGACATACACATTACAAAAAAAAGCACTGATCTCTGAGATATATAATCTCGGCCTGGCTTCCCATTTACTATTGGTTAGAGCCCTTTGCTGTGATGGCAAGCATTCACCTGAAAAGGTTGATGAATTACAAATTCTTTTGTCCAGTAGGCATAAAAATGATTTTCCCATAGTATAAAAAGTAACTTCAAGAGTACAAATTCAGGCCAGGCATGGTATATATTCCAGAACTTGGAAGGTAGAGGTAAGTGGATCAGGAGTCCAAAGTCCTCACTTCATAATAAGTTGAAGGCCAGCATGGGCTACACAGACCCTGTCTGAAAAAAAAAAGTTTTAGCATACTGTCTACAGGAACATAAACCATTGTTTATGTCTAATGCTAGAATTCTCTCTTTCACTGACTACACATTCTCAATTCCTCGAATTCTTCTTTGAACTAGATTTACCTTCCTACTTTTCCTTCACTACCAGATTAAAAGCATCTATGGCACATGCTTAGGACACATGCATGAAAGTCATATGTATAACTTTAAAATTAATGCCATGTGTATAATTGTATAGTTAATATGTCATATGTATGACTATCTAATTGAGTAATTGTATAATTGAATGTTGTCATTCTAAAAAAGTCATCTTTTGTACACAATAAGATATTGTTTGGTACAGCAGTTAAGGTGCTTGTCTGCAAAGCCCAAAGACCCTAGTTTGATTCTCTAGTACCCAGATGCACAAAGTGGTGCCTGCATCTGGAGTATGTTTGCAGCAGCTAGAGAATGTACCAGGGTACATTCTTTCTCTCTGTCTCTTTGTTGCTCTCTGCTTGCAAATATATATATGTGTGTGTATATATATATATATAAACTTTTTTTAAAAGATAGTTTGCTGTAGTATCCATTATTTCTTAGAAAAAAGTATTCTGTTGTCTAACAAACAGCTAGCTTATAGCTGACAGTATATAATCTAATAAGTATAATACAAATGGACATTGCATCATCTTGTCCCTGTAGCTTGGTGTAGTCTAATGTAAAATCTATCTTCAGAAACAAAGAAGAGTCATGAAAGCCCGTAGTTCTGTTTCTCCTGGTCACCATGATTCATTGCCAAAAACACTTTAGTTTTGCTTTAATTTTACATCTACCTCATATCAGCCTGTTTCACTGATGTTTCTGCCTACCTGACCACTGGAGGCATTTAAGTTCCCAGTGTCAATATATACATGACCTATTAAATCCATGTTAGCCAGCATTACAACGGGAAATGGCTGGTCTCGAAACTATAATGGACTCTAAGAAGCTCATATTGGGAATATTTTTGCATATCTATCATGGACAGACCTGGGACATATATGAGGAATAGGAAAAAATATATAGCAGCCCAAACCAATTGCCTCATTCATTATCCACCAGAGGGCAAATTATTTACATGTATAACAATGCATTCCAAATACATTTTCTAGGCATCGTCATCAATTTCTTCAGATACAAAAGAGGTTCATTTAAATGGTTCTCAGGGCATAAAAACCATTGCCCACAGAAAACAGCAGAGATAGCTTCATTCTCAAAATGGAGCACTATTAAAATGTCAAAATAAATATCAAACAGAAATATAGCAAGGAGATATAGGTTTTTCCAAGCAATGAAGCCTGGTCTCTGAAAATCAGACCCAGAAGTCCAAAAGTAGCCTTGTACAAAACAGAGTTTCTCAGTGCCAATTAGTCCTAGCGGGAGTAGTTTTTTTTTTTTCTTTTAGACAGACTTGTTGACAGTGAGTCACAAAAAGTTATTAAGTGTCTGCTTTCACTAGGCATGACTTGCTTTTTATAAGTGCTTAAATTCACTAAACAAGGAAAAGCAGGCACTATATAAACAGAGGCATTAATAATATAAATCTTACCTAGAGTAAAAGAATAATACAACCTGTCTCATTGTTCTACATAAATAGTGATGCTGGGGTTTTCCATTTGTCCTTTCTATGGATTTTTCTCCTTTGGCGCACCTCATCTCTCATTTTCTTCTAGCACTTCTTCAAGGGACTTAATGCAAGCGAGTTTGACAAAACCACTAATAATACCTCCGTTTCTCCCCCAGCCTAGCCAGTCATCACTCTCTCCCACCATACTCCTGCCAGCAGGCTTCAACATTTCAGTTCTTATTTGCCTTCTAGCTTCAATATATAGCTTGAAAGTCATTAATATGCATGTTATCCAACAGGCTATTCATTCCATGCTTTACTTTGAAATTGCCTGGTTGGAATCTGAGTTTTCTTTCAAGAATCCATCTTCTGGCAGTTTTCCACTCATTTTGGTTTTAACTGAGATGAAATGTAGTCCTAGAAGTCAACAGTAATTTTAGAAGCATTTCAGGAGAAGTCACCCCAGCCTTGTCACACTGAGAATCTTCCTCTGTACTCCCCACATCATGCAGAAAATCCTTGCCAAATCTCTCTTTGGTTCGCAACACTTCGAAGTAAATAGCCAGTTTATAAAATTGGAAAGAATTAGAGCTGCAAGGCTTGTGAGAAGGAGAAAGTCAGGGGGGAATTAAGGTGGGGGCTCAGACCATTATCAAGGAAAAAGAAATGAGTAAAATAGGCCAAAGCAGGGTCTCTCTCTCTCTCTCTCGCTCTCTCTCTCTCAATCTCAATCTCTCTCTCTCTCTCTCTCACACACACACACACACACACACACACACACACTCGTGCACACTTATGCATACTGTCTCTATTTCATTTAGAAGGGATCCAAAATGTAATGCATTAAAGTCTTTGTCAATTTATACTCTGACTTTTCTACTTTAACTGTCACAGCCACTGCAAGATTGCAGGCAGGGTGTCCTCTTCAGTGGACACATGATCCTCCCTCATCTGTCACTGGTCATTTCATATGTAGAGAAGATTATCTCTTCTAGCTTCTGCCTCCAATTCTTGACCTCAGCTTCCTGAACTGAACGCATAACTCTCCCTCACAGCAGAAAGACTGGCATGGAATCCACCTCTCCTACATTTCTGCTTACATATATGGACAGCAAATGATACTAACACTTGGCTTTCTGTGGTTTTGTGTTCTAGATTCTGAGTTCCTAGAAGCAAGTATGCCTTGTCTTATCTGCCAGTACCTCATGGCACCTGACATTCTATACCCACTTAAAGAGTACCAGTTAAATTAAATTGGTTTTTGCAGAAAGGGAGGAAAAGACAATGAAAAAAAGGAGAAAGAAAAATACAGATAAACATATGACAAAGACCTAATGATCCCTATGAAATGGAAGTGATTTTAGCTATTGGAGCTAGGATAATCTAAAACCAAGGATATCCGAATCACACCAACATATGTAAGTTCCTAAAGCAAGTTTACCCATCCCGAAAGTTTGTGCCCCTTGTCACAAAGGTTTTAAGAACTAAATACTATAAATTTTAGCAAGTGTAAAAGGAAAAACAAACCATAATGCTCTAAAAGATATCCACACCCTAGTCTCCAGAACATATGAATTACCATTGTAGATTTAGATTACAGGCATCCATCTTGGGATGGGGAGGTGATCATAAATGAGCCAGGTGGACCTGGTTCTACTATGGTTTTTCTTTTAGGAGAGAACTATTTCACAATACCAATACTTTTATTGGAAATATGGCTGGGTTGATTGTTGAGCAGTTAAAGGATTTTGCTTGCAAAGCTTACCAGCCCAAGTTCAATTCCTCAGTATCCACGTAAAGCCAGATGCACAAAGTGTTACATACATCTGGAGTTCCTTTTGCAGTAGCAAGAAGCCCTGGTGTGCCCATTCTCTCATTCTCTCTCTTTCTCTCTATTTCTCCTTTCCTTATCCTCCTTCCTTCTATCTCTCTCTCTTCCTCTCTTTCTCTCTCTGCTTGAAAATAAATAGATACAAATATTTTAAGTGGGAAATGGAAGTGTGATGGTTAAGTTTTGATGTCAACTTGACCTTTCAAGTAATCTTGGGTGGGTCTCAGAGGATGTTTACAGGAAGGCAGCCTCTCAGTAGGGGGCAGGATGTAAAGAAGCTCAAAGAAGCTAGAAGAAAAAATACTTTCCTGTGTGGGTAGTGCAGGAAGGAAATTCCAGAGACTCAGGAAGCCATTAAGTCTGGGGAAGGGTTGTAAGACCCCACCCTAAGCCTATATAAAGGGGAAGAAATTCTCTCCTGGCCCTCCTGCCTGTTTGCTGTTTTGTGTGTGTGGTGTTGGTGATGGGTTTCTGTCTCTGCTTGGACTTGTGAAAGGGGAGCAGCCTCTTTTGCATTCTGGAACTTCCCCTGTATCTATAGCTACAAATAAATCCTTTCCTCCCATAAATTGTGCCTGGTTTGAAGATTCATCTCAGCAATATGTGGGCTGACTAGG
The DNA here is from genome assembly GCA_004024765.1 of Zapus hudsonius. Taxonomy (NCBI): domain Eukaryota; kingdom Metazoa; phylum Chordata; class Mammalia; order Rodentia; family Dipodidae; genus Zapus; species Zapus hudsonius. The sequence goes on along the minus strand of PVHP010031660.1, from coordinate 1,198 downwards.
ACTGGAAGCTATACTGAAATTAAGAAGTGTAAGAGAAAACTCATTGCTCATTGTGAGTAGGCATATCTCAAATGACATCTATGTGTATCTTTACCAAATGCACATAATCCCTCCCCCCGGTGCCTCTGCTCATGGAAGCTGTCTGATTTCTGTAGGTAAGTGACCTTACTAAAACTATTTCTCTTCTTGGGCTCTGAAATGGGGCTAAAGCCAGGAGTATAAGCTTTCTAGATCTGGCTTTTTAACATCTTCAATATAACATCTAATATCCCTTATGTCCTCTTTTATCACTTTTTTTTAGAACAATTTTACCGATATCACAATATCTATTCAATCTTTTTGATTTTGTATCTAGAATAATTGTTGAGTCTGAGTTTCTTACTACTGTCTCAAATCATATCTGACTATAATATTAGTCAAAGATCTAGCCCCAGGTACAGTTCTATTTTGCCACAAATATATGCCTTTCACTATAACTCATATTCCCATGGGATGCAGCAAACTACATCACAGAAGCCAAATCTGACCCACCGCTAAGTTTCTTAAATAAAGTTTTATTGGAACACAGCCATACTTGTTCACTTATTTTTTGGTTGTGGCTGCTTTTGTACCACAGTTACTAAACTGATTAATTGTAACAGAGATTATATGACCTCAAACTCCAAAATATTGACTACCTCTTTGTATCTAGCTGATCGCCAAACAATAAGGATAACAACAGGTGGCTTATAAGCTAATCAGGTCACTGTTTTTTCCCAAATACCAGCACAGGAAGGGTAAAACCATGCTCTCTCCAGAACAATGCCCCTCAAATTCACAGTTAATGACTATGAGATTTTTTCCACCTTATAAGTGAATATACAACAATTTTTTGGAATTTGCAAATTACTTTTTGTAAGCTTTTTCTTGACAATTTTCATGCAAAATCCTTTTTAAATTTTGACACTTTCATACATATATAAAATGCATTTTGATCACACTCCCCCAGATACCCTTCTTTTCCTCCTCGCCCTCTGCTCAGCCCTTCTCAAGGTGAATATTAACTCACTGTGGCGAGTTTCTGAACATCTTCATCAGATGCTCCCAGAGATGCCAGACCAATTTCTTGTGAAAACTGAGCAAACTTGGGATCCGCAAGTAGTGGAACATGCCCCAATAGTTCATGACATGTGTCTCTGATGAGAAAAAAAAAAAAAAA
>PVHP010031659.1:0-20913 GCA_004024765.1 Zapus hudsonius | reverse complement strand
TGGAAATGAAAAATACAAGACAGACAAATAGCTCCATTGCAAGTTTAACTAACAGATTAATTTAACTGGATTAAAGTGGAAGGCAGACAATTGAGCCTTGCATACAAAGAAGAATTAGACCAATTGGTCAAATCCAATAAGAAGTTCAGAAAATCATGAATGTAACACAAGAGAAATAGGCAGCACTTTGAAAAAACAAAATGTCCAAATTATGGACACACAAAAAAAGGAAAAAGAGTTTAGGCTAATTGCCTAGAAAATATTTTTTAATAAAATTATAGAAGAAATTTCTAAATCTAGGGAAAAAAGATGCCCACCAGGACTAGAGGCATACAGAACACAAAATAGACCAGAATGTCACCCATCTGATGTTGGTCAGGAGGCCCATGGTCTGCTCATGCCATAGTGTTCCCTGCCATCATGGAGCTTCTCCTCAATTCTGTAAGCCACAATCAAGCCTTTCCTTTCCCAAGCTGCTTCTGGTTGGATGCTTGGTGCAGCGAGGAGAAACCTTCTCTTTCCAAAGAGAAGGTGCTCAATCAAACAGGGGATATGGGGAGAAGGAGGAAGAGCATAACGAGATGAGAATCTGGTCAAATTGCAGTATGTTCATATATTCCAAATCCTCAATAAAAATATAAACTAGATGAATGGACGAAGGAGAATAACAAGTGTGATGGTTAGGTTTTGTTGTCAACTTGGATCTTTGTAATTATCTTGGGTGGGTCTCTGAGGATGTTTACAGGAAGGCAGCCTCTCAGCAAGGGGCAGGATGTAAAGAAGCTCAAAGAAGCTAGAAGTAAACACCCTTTCCTGTGTGGGCAGTGCAGGAAGGAAATTCCAGAGGCTCAGGAAGCAATTAAGTCTGGGAAAGGGTTGTAAGAACTCACCCTAAGGCTATAGAAAAGGGAAGAAATTCTCTCCTTGGCCCCCTGTGTCTCCTGCCTATTTGCTCTTCTGTGTGTGTGGTGTAGGTGATGGGTTTTTCCTCTCTGCTCGGACCTTTGAAAGAGAGCCAGCCTCCTTCACTGCTACGGAACGTCCCCTCAATCTGTAGTTTCAACAAATACTTCTCCCCCACAAACTGTGCCTGGTTTGGAGATTTATCCCAGTGGCGTGTGGCTGACTATGACATAAGTTAAATCATGCTTGTTTAAAAATAAAAAGTAAAGTCAAACTAGTATTATATTTAGGAAAGTAAATAAGTGAAAAAAAGGAAAAGAAATATATTTTACATGAATGAGACAAATGCAGAAACAGAAGCAGCCACTAGTCTTCCACTCTACCTGGAAGTTTCCCCAAGTGGACAAAAATTTTGAACATATATCCAGGGTGTTTTGGGTTGGGTACAAAAATAGATGTTCTCTTGTTCATGCAAGTACAACTTTTTGTAGGACAATTTGCCTACACAGCTCATAAGAAAATACACTTCTGGAACTTCTTGCCTTAGTTAGCTTTTGTGTTGCTATGACAAAAACATCTGACAGCATTTAAAGGAGGAAGGATCTCCTTTGGCTGTGATGACAGAAAATGCATGATGACAGGAACATGTGTCTGCCTCTTCTAGTAGATTGGCACAGTAGGAAGCAAAGACCAGAGCTAGCTGGACTCTATTCCCTACTTCTTCCAGCCAGGCCTCGCTTGCTCAAGGTTCCAGTCTCCCTTACCAGTACCCTGTGAGTCTGTGGGGGACATACTCAAACCATCCCAAGGACATTTGAGTGAACCTATGTAAAGTTTGTTTGCCAGGGCTTTTGAATCACAGTACTATTTGTGCTAGTAATAGCGTAGAATTAATTTAAAAATTCATCCATAAGGAATCGGTTAAATTAATTATAGCACATAGGATGGAATATTATTACTCAATTAAAGTCAGCTTTTGGAACAAAGATGCTCACGATATGCAAGTGAAGAAACATAATGAGAAGCAAGCAGATTTAGACCTCTATATGTGCAGACATGTGGAAAAGATTCTTGGAATGATTTTATTGTAAGGATCCATTTTGGGTGGAGATATATTATGAAACATGATTATTTTTCTTTTATGTGTGTTCCATATTTTCTATCATGACAGCAGATTGATCTCCAAAGAAAAGTTTATGGGATGAGGAAATGATATTCCTCTTAGAGAAATACTAGCAAAATATGATGAAGGTGAAGTTGGTAGCACAGGTAGAAAGTTCACTGGGAGCTCAGAGGAGGGGAGAACTTTTCCAGCGTGGGGTGAGGGACCTACAGAGGAATTCATCAAGACCTTGACAGAACTTGAGAAAGTGGTAATATCCAACAACCTGGACAGAGAACACAATGAGTGTGAGAGGCACCACACACAAAACTGGGGTTCTTGGGCTGGAGAGTTGGCTCAGTGGTTAAGGCACTTGCCTCCAGTGCCTAAGGCCCCGGGTTCAATTCCCCAGGACCCACATAAGTCACACCCACAAGGTGGTGGCCCTGGTTCTCTCTCTCTCTCTCTCTCTCTCTCTCTGTATCTCTCTGCTTGAAAATGAATAAATAAAATATTTAAAAAAAACTGGGGTTCTAGAATGGATGACACATATCCAGTGGATGGCAATTGGCTGGAAAAATAGAGATCTGTCCAAGTTAAGAGACTGAAAGAAAGCCCGCTTGGGCTGCCATAATAAAATACAGACCGGATGGATTAAACAACACAGGTTTATTTTTTCCACAGTTCTGAAGGCTGAAGTCCAAGATCAGGCGTCAGTAGGGTTGGTTTCTGGTGAGGCCTCCCTTCCATTTCCTTTGTGTGAGGAGGAGGAGCTCTGTTGTCCCCTCTCTTCTCTAAGGAAGTCATTCCTGTTGGATCCATCTTCAAGGTGGCCTCAATCTAACTTGGAGGGGACAGAAGTCAGTCTCTAACATTACACCAGACTAAGGTGTCGAACAACTGCTTGTCTCTGAATAAAGAAGAAAGGTCTTGGGGAAAACAATGTTTCAGGGAGATTAATGTAGCCTTGGACGGTGCCAAGATGTTTAGAGATGCGCTGCTTTGTTAAAACATGGTTCTTTCTGGCCTCTTTGTCCTTTCCGATGCTATATATTTTTGTTTAGGGGGCTACATGAGATTCTTTTTAAAAATATTTTATTTATTCATTTTCAAGCAGAGAGAGAGAGAGAGAGAGAGAGAGAGAGAGAGAGAGAGAGAGAGAGAGAGAGAGAGAGAGAACCAGAACCAGGGCCACCACCTTGTGGGTCTGGCCCATGTGGGTCCTGGGGAATTGAACCTTAGGCACTGGAGGCAAGTGCCTTAACCGCTGAGCCATCTCTCCAGCCCATGAGATTCTTGGAGATCCATTAGAAAGCTACCCTGGTAGGCTCTTCACCTGTGGAGAACAGCTCTGCAGAATCAACTGTGTGTGAGGAACAAGGGGGAAAAGTCAATTTCAGGTTTCCCAGGGGATCTAGCTAACCAGACTGATTCCAAAGACATTGAGGGTTTCAGTGGCTGAGACTTTTACTGAAGACTGAGAAATACACATTTCAAAGTGCTTCACTCCACTGATGATCTAGTGAAACCCCTAGATAGTATTTGAGTCTCATCCGATGCAGGCTTTCTCTCAACTGCTCTCACTGCTCTGGCTGTTCTGGATGATTTAACCACACATTCTATCAACATTGCTAGAGTGCCTCCCATCTCCAGCTGCAGTTGGCTCATCCGTCATCAGAGCACCAGGGAAGCTCTCTCTAGGGCGAGTGTCTCTCTGTTCAGGGCTGACATCTTTCTCTGATTTATGCTTGCTCATGCCCTTCTGTTCTAGTCTGGTCTCATCTCTGTGATATCTGTTTGATTGCATGGAATCTTAAATTCTCCATACTTTCTCAGCTAAGGAACAGTTGTGAGCACATGAGCAGAAGTTAGAGGAAGAAGTGATAAGTCCTCTTTGCTTTCCTGACCAAGCTCCTCATGCCCACAGGGAGCATGAAGTGGGTCCCTGACACCCATGTGCCCTACCTTGGGAAAGTTGCTCTATGAAAAGTAAATATTCAAAGTGGAGTGGGGTGAGGCATTTGCAATTCATGGAACATTGTTCCTATACTCTACATTTTGTTATTGCGAAAATTATGAGCATTTAATTTATGCATTAAATTTACTAGAAATTTATTTGATACAAAACACTCGAATAAACTTAGAACTGTCTGAAAGACTGAGAATGTTTAAGGCTATAAACTGACTAGATGTTTTAGAACCTGATTGTTGTAAAAATGTCTTATTTTCAAATTCATTTTTCAAAGATTTTTTTTGTAAACATGTTGACTATCTCATATAAATATTAGGAACTTCCAAGTGAAATAAACAGAAATTTAACTCATTTTGTCTTTATGTTTTATTGAGCTATTTAGATTCATTTTTCTAAGTATAAATGCAAAACACGATTGCTGTCAAATAGTGACATTGATGTGGCAGTGTAATTCTGACGTCTATGTTTTTGCTGGATCCTATTAAATAGCACAAGTTTCTCTCAGATACTTATTTGTACATATTTCTCAGACAGTGGGCCAGATACTCAGCTGTCATATCTTTCGTTTGCCTTGAATCAGAAAAAATAAATATAGTGGATATTAAGAACTCAATTGTGTCCTCTCCCCTCTCCCAATTCAAATATTGAGGCTCTGTATCCAAATATGACTGTATTTGGAATTTTAGGAGGTAATTAAATGAAGTCATGAGCATGGGAGTCCTTAACTGGACAGGATTAGTGGCCTTTTAAGAAAAGCAAGGAGTTAGCCAAATGCAAGCCAGGAAGAGAGCTCCCACCAGTAAGTGACTAGCTAGACCCTAGACTTGAGACTCCTCACCCTCCAGTGGATATGTTCTGTTATGTACACCTGTGGTATTCATTTTGGCAACCTCAGTAGACCTTATAAGTCATGAATATTGTGGTATATTTAGAAAGATGTCAAGAGAAAGCTGCATAGATATACTACAGTCTCATTAAAAAGTAATCATTATGGATTTATTGATTATTTGAATAGCATCTATCATTTCCTAATTACAAAATTTGTACAATTTTTAGTCTTTGCAGCCAGGCTTGTTTCATTAACTGCCTTGTCCTATGTTGGTCTCCTTGATCTGAAGAAGTAAGTCTTTCATGTGAGATGGAAAGTTTTTCATCTATTTTTAAGTAACTGCTTAAGACGAATTCTTCTGGCTTCTTTATTCTCCAGTAACAGTAATAAAATATAGGCTTCATATCCAGTGTCTTAACCTTGCACTTGTTTAATATTTTTACTTTTATCTCTTGCCCTTTCTCTGTGTGGTCTGAGATTATTTTCTACCTATTCAATCTTTGATGTTCTCACCTTCTTTCCTTCATTAGTTACTTTTCTTGTTGCTGTAATAAACCACCTTAAGGAGGAAGGGTTTATTTCAGTTTACAGGTTGAGGAGATACAGCCTGTCATAGTAAAAGGCATGGATGGCCGCAGGAGCTCACGGTGGCTGGTCACATTCAGTCTGCTGTGGAAAGCAGAGAGAGCGATGAATGCTTTTGCTCAGTGCTATTTCTGATTTTTATTCAGCCTGGGGCCCCAGGCTGTGGAATGGTGTTCTCCACGGTTTGGCTGGGTCTTCTCACATAATTATGAATCTGGATTTTTTGCATGATGGAGCCTCCAAAGGGTAAGGTCTTATACACAAGACGCATTTCCTATTATCCCAGTGTTACGCATGTTCTTTAATGGTGCTAATCTCTTCCACAACGACACCATTCTCAGCACCACCTTGTTTGTAATTAAACTGACTCCCTTTTTGCAATACCTTTTTCCTCTGCTTTTTACCCTTTCTCACTGCAGACCTGGATCAGAGCTGTGAGCCATAACCATGATGCAGCCTGAATACCATCCTGTCTCGAGATTTCCTCTGCCAGACATTAGTACGTTACTCCTGAATTCAGTCTCCTTCAACATCTCGGGACAGAATGTGGCCACATCCTTTGACAGAAGATAATGCAAGCTGCCTCTAGCCCAGTTTCCCTTAAAGTCCTTGTTCCCCTCTGAGATGGTTAATCTTAGCAACTTCATGGGATTTAGAATAACAATAGAAACAAACCTCTAGGTTTGCCTTGAGAGAATTTATAGATTATGTTAATAGAGGAAGGAAGACTTATCCAAACCATGGGCAGTAGCATCCATGGACTGGGGGTCCTGGAGTGTATATATATTTTTTTAAAGATAAAATGATTTGAGCTCTGTTTCCTGACTGTGAATGCAATGCGACCAACTTCTTTATGCTGTTCCTTCCTCACCAGGATGATAACCTTAAACTGTGAGCTAAAATAACCCTTCCTTCCTTAAGTTGTCTTTGTCAGTATTTTGTTGTAGCAACAAGACAAGTAACTGAAACAAAAATTTGGTACTGAGTAGATCCAGTTGCTGTTGATAAACCTGACCATGTGATTTGTAGGCCTTTCAGAACTGATCTGGTTTGTTGGAAGACAGAATTTGGAACTTCAGACTTAGAATTCTATAAACAAAACTTAATAATGCAGTGCTGTACAAGTTTGAAAGACCATAATATTGAAAGAAATGTGGACAGACAGAGGAAGCTTGGTTCATGTGATTTCAGAAGAACAAGGCTGGTGCTGAGAAAGTAGCTGCAATTGTTAAAGAGAACTTACTGCACTACATTGGGACAATAAGAAAGGTGTCCTGAAGGCGAGGCCCCACCTACTGAAGGCTCTAATTTGTGACAGTGCAAATCCATTTGAAAGGAGATAGCTTTAACTGAAGGGGTTCCATGCTTGAAAGCAACACCCCATGCTGACAGAGGTGACCACCGCTGTTCTCTAAGGGGACAAAACTCCATCTTGAACTGGCAGGAGAACTTGGCTACATTATCCACATTGTGCTGACTTTATATGCATAAAAATACAAGATTGAATATGTCACGGAGTCTTGCACCACAGTTCTGGAGAGCTACTGAGGCTAAGGAATGTATGGCACGGTCAGAGTCCTTGCAGGGAGGCCCCCAGAGGCCTTTTCATGAAGCTGGGAAGGAGACATCTGAGTTGCTAAGGTAAACCTGGGGTATTGGAAATGCCAAAACCATGGGATATCATCTGAGGAAAGATACAGGCAAAGAATGGAGTTGGCCCAAGAGAAAGACTATATATGCCACACACACAAGAACTGAAAAGGTCGGGTCACAAAAGATCTATAGAGTTCGAGTGATTCTGTCACGAGCTCCTGGTGCTGGATATGGAGCTGCAGGGTTTGGGCCCAGTCTTCCCTAGCTACCTTCCCGTTACTCCAATTTGATTGATCATGTTTACTCTGTGCCATTATATGTTGGAAGTATAGATCTTGTTCTTGATGTCATAGGGACACACAGTTATGAGACTTTGAACATTGTTGGGACTAGTGAAAACTCCAGGGGCTTTTGAAGTTGGACTCAATACATTTTGCATTATGAGGTGACCATGATCCTTTGGGGAATAAGAGGTGTGTCCTTGTTGCTGGGACAAAACACTCAACCAAATGCTCTTTATGGTAGGAAAGCATTTATGTCAGGCTTACAGTTTTGAGCAGAGGATTCATCATGGTAGAGAAAGCATGACCAAAACAATCAGTTCACAACCTCATATATTGGCAGTGGGAGCTGGCAAAAGCTAGCTGGACTGATAAACGTTAAGTGTACCCCCAGTGACACACCATTATAGCAAGGCTCCACCCTCCTAGAGGTTTCGCTGGATGGAGATCAAGTGTGAGGCTTAATCACAAACACATAAGTCTATGGGGACATTTCACATTAAAATCACTACTGAATTGAGCACCAGCACTCACCTGTCTGCTTCCTGACCATGAACACTGTCACCAGCTGCTTAATTCTGCGGTCATGATTTCCTCACCATAATATGCTATCACCCCAAACTCTGAGCCAATATTAACCACTCTCCAAGTTGTTTTTGTTAACTATTTTACCACAGCAATGAAACAGATAGCTAATATGCCCTGTAAAACCTCATGAGCTGGGCCTCCACTATCGTGCTATCCTAGGCCTTCTCATCTTCCAAACTTCCACCAGAATGGCCTGTTAAGCTCTGCTTAGGTCATTGAAAGGCTTTTTATGATCCAAAGTTTCAAATCTTTCCCCATTCCTCCCACAGGACAGTTCTAAAGCCCCGGGAACCACATGGTCAGGCTGTCACAGGAGGAGTACACTAGCTGGTTCCAAATTTCTGTTTAGATACTTTTCTCATCGCTGTGATAAAATACTTGTCAAGAATCAACTTATGTTGGCTAGTTCTAGGAGTCCCATTGTGACAGGGAAGGTAGGACAGCAGGAGCTTGAGGCAGCTGGTCACATTCAGTCTACAATCAGGAAGCAGTGAGAGAGAAGAAAGCTTATTGTTCAGCTCAATTTCACCTTTTGATTCAGGTTGGGACTTCGGCACATGGAATGGTAGTATCCATAGTTAAGGTGGATCTTCCTACCTTCATTGGCCTAATCCAGAGATTCCTCACAGACAAATAGCCTGATGGTTCTAGATCCCATCAATTTGACAAAATTAATAATCACATTTCCTATTCTCATTCAGCTTTCTTTGTCCCGACTTAAAATGCTATTATTTCTGGGTTGGAAAATGGCTCAGCTGCTAGAGGCACTTGCTTGCACAGCCTGATGGCCCAGGTTTGATTCTCCGGTACTCACATAAAGCCAGACACACAAAATGATACCTATGTCTGCTGTTTGTTTTCAGTGGCAAAAAGCCCTGGCACACTCATACCTACTGTAGTGGCTTGATTCAGGTGTCCACCATAAACTTAATGTGTTCTGAATGCTTGATCCCCAGCTGATGGCAGTTTTGGAATTGGAACCTTGTTGGAGCAGTGTTGTTGTATGCAGTGCTGTGGTGGAGGTGATGTCCACCCTCTGCTCACGCCATCATTTTCCCTGCCATCATGGAGTTTCCCTTGAGTCTGTAAGCCAAAATAAACCCATTTTTCCGTAAGCAGTTTTTTGCTGGGTTCTTCATGGTGCAGCAACAAAAAGATTAATTGTAATTCTCTGTCAGTTTTTCTCTGTCTCAAATAAATGAATAATATTTATTAAAATGTTAAAATGTTATTCTTCTTTTGCTAGCTCTGTGACCTTGGTTATGATAGTCTCTCTGCTTTCTATTTTAATCAATGAAAGGAGAATAATAATTCCATAAAATGCAGTTAGATTACCCATGAGAAATGTTTCAATTAACTGCAGCTATCACCACCATCCTCTCTCTACCTTTCCGTGGTATTCCTTTCCTTTAAGCTGTTATTGTCTCCTTTTACTATCTGTGTATTTATATTTTTATGGAATTTATATTTTATGGAACTAGAGAGAGCACAAATACAATATGCTTCTGCTTTCACTCTTTACTCTTTTGTGTTTTAGAATAGGTTTTGGTGTGTGTGTGTGTGTGTGTGTGTGAGAGAGAGAGAGAGAGAGAAAGAGAGAGAGAGAGAGAGAGAGAGAGAGAGAGAGAGAGAGAGAGAGAGAGAGAGAGAGAGAGAGAGAAGGTGTGTGTATATATGCCAAGATGTGCATCTGCGGGTCAGAGGACAACACTTTGGGTGTTGGTTCTCACCTTACCTTGTTTGAGGCAGGGTCTCTGCTTATTGGGCACTGCTGTATTTGCCAGACCAGCTGGAACATGGGCTTTCAGGGCATACTCCTGTCTCTGCCTCTCTTCTTGCTGTAGGCACTCTGGAATTACACACATCGGCCACAGTGTCTGGCTTTTACATGGGTTCTGGGGATCTGATCTCACGTCCTTATACTTGTAAAGCAAGTGCCTTATCCACTGAGCCATCTCCCTAGTCCCAATAGAATACTTTTATAAGCTTCTCATTGTTGCTATTATTAATTTTCCCACTATACTTCATTGTGCAAAGAGAAATCTTTTAGTTCTAGATGGCAACATTATGACCAACCTTTGTTAACGGTGTTGATACATTGTGTAGGTACATGGATTTTTCTGACTATTTCAAGGAAAACTGAAAGAAGTTGAAATAGGCCTTTGTTGGTAACTTCAAATTGTATCAGCTAAAATATTTTCTTGGGGCTGGAAAGATGGCTTAGTGGTTAAGGTGTTTGCCTGCAAAGCAGAAGGACCCAAGTTCAATTTCCCAGTCCCCATGTAAAGCCAGATGTACAAGGGGGCACATGCATCCAGAGTTCCTTGGCAGTGGCCGGAGGCCCTGGTGTGCCTGATCTCTCTCTCTCTCTCTCTCTCTCTCTTTCTCTCTCTCTCTCTCATCTAATAAATAGATAAGTAAATAAATAAAATATTTTAAAAAGACTTTCTTATCATAGAATCATAGAGCCATAGATTAAGTCTTTTATTTTATAGTTGAAAGACTTTCATAGTAGGAACTAAACTATTCTTCATGTCACACAGAAGACAGAGCCTGGGTTCTCCTTACCTTTTGTCTGTCTAGTTCCTTGGCCATTAAAAAAATTAAATTTATTTTAAAATTTATTATATTTATATAAGAGTTAATTATATTTAGAAGTTTCTTAAATAGCAAGATGTTTTCTTCCATTGGGAAAATCGAGCCCAACAAGAAAATCTTCAGTGCAGAGCACTGAACTTCTTGCTTAGGTACTGTGGCTAACACTAGAGGCCCTTCTTTCCATCGCTCCCATCCTTTTTCAAACAATTATAACTACATGTAAGTAGGGATGTAGTTCTCTTTTAACCAAGTTCATTCTTGGGCTAGATACATAGCTCAGTTCATAGAATTCTTGCCTGACATGCACAAAGCCCTGAATTTATCCTCGGCCCCACATTAAAAAACAGGATATGGCGACACCTGCCTGCATTCTCAATACCTGGGAGGTGGAGGCAGGAGGATCATGGAGTTCAAGATATCTTTAGCTGTGTAGTGAGTCTGAGACCCTCCTGGCCTACATGAAATTCTATCTCATTAAAAGAGAGAGGAGAACAGGCGAGATGGATCAGCGATTAGGGCACTTACCTGAAAAGCATAACAACCCAGGTCCCGATCCTCAGTCCTCACATAAAACCATCTGCACAAAGTGGTACATGTATCTGGAGTTCATTTGCAGCAGCTGAAGGCCCCGGCGTGCCCATTCTGTCTGTCTTCTCTCTCTGCTTGCAAATAAATAAAAATATTTTCAAAGAGAGAGAAAGATCTTTAATACTTAAGTAGATTGAAATATCTGTTACTCAAATCTGGCTCTGTCCCTTTGTGTTTCAGCTGCTGGCTGAATGTTCCTCTCGTCTTAAAATGGCCCAGCCAGCGAAGGCCCTGTACAGTCCTGATGGAGAGCTGCTTCAGGCATGGGATGACATAGAGAGAGACACGGTTGTCTGTGTGTCTACAGGACACAGATTTATAACCCAAAAAGGTATAGGGGATACTTTCTTTTCCATCATGTTGTTGAAGAATTGAAGAAGTGTCCAATCGTTTCTTCAAAAGCCTTACTGAGCTTTATATCATGTCACAATGATTTTTAATCATTGACTTTCTCATCTATGTTATGAAAGGTAAGTTTACATTTGTTTGTTCTAGAATGTCACTGTTGACAATGTTTGTCCTAAAGAACTCAGTCAAATTTAGTCCTGGGACCACTTCCAGAAATACTGGAGACCACATTTGAGTCTGTTCCTTTAGTTTCATATCCTAAGGAAAGAGGTCCACTGACTTTCTACCTCTCAAATTATTTAATACTATTCTTTATTAATAGAACCATGTATCTTGCAGATTTTCTTTATAAAGTAATATGGAAATATGTGCTAGCTCTTCAAAAATATCTTCTATTTCTTGATCATTTTCTTTGATAAATGATAGACATGGAAGGAATGTACTTTACAGTCTTTTATCCTGTCTATTTTGAGGACTCTAAAGCCCCTTTCTATTGTGGGATAACTTTTGGGAAATCCCAAAGGGTTTTGCTTTTGCTGTAAATGAAATTAAAAGATTAGAAAGTCAATTACTTGATATTCCTATCATAGAATATTGGATTTTTAAAAAGACACCCTAAAATTATAGCTATCCACTATGTAAGATGGAAAAACCAAAAACTTTGGAAGACAGACTCCTATTCCTTTAGTGCAGGGGGAGCACACATGGGAACGATGAACCAGAGGTGGGGAGGCAGAGGTTGAATGAGAGGAGGGAGGGCACCAAGGCTCCTCGAGGATCCTCCCTCATCTGCATTGTGGAGAAGGCTTCAGCCTCTTGTGTTCTGCTGTTCCCACCATCCATCATTATACACAGCCCCACTACTGGTGACCCTAACTATATGGTGACTTAGATGAGCACAACAATGGTAGGTCTCCTTGTGTTAATAAATAGTAGGTGACAACATTCTGTGTTCCCAAAGTGCCCATTCTACAGAAGAAATAGAAACCAGACCTGTTTTCCTAAGAATGTTTGATCTCATTGTGAATATGAGCTGACTGAAAACGATTACAGTCCATTGAAAAGTCAGCACATGAGGGTGCAATAAGCGGTCCTTTGAGTGTCCCTTCGTTTTTGTTTTAATGTTGAGTCCTTCATATTCTTGGGGTGAGCTTCCAATCTACCCTCCTGCCACATTATGTTTGTTGGGTCCTTCTGATCAATAAAGCTAAATATACTGCAGGCAAGCTAGCCGAAAGGGTATCCAAATTATAGGCCAGAATCTAGGCCGCCTTCCCAGAAAGAAGCCTGTAAAAACCTGGGAAGGGAAATGACGAAACTGAAAATTCAAATATTACTCTCCTACCTCCTTCCTCCATGTTAAATTGTGGGTCTTTGACAAGTCTGCATAGACATGTTATGTTTGTGTCCTCAGTTCCATAAACACACACACGGCTGGGATGGGACCTTTGACTCGTGTCCTATGGAAGTGGGTTCTCCATGGTTTCTTCATTTTTCTCCATTTGCCTAAATTTTTTCCAGTAAGACATGGCTTTTCTAGAAAATCTGATTGATTGCACTGTCTAGTTTAGTCGTTCTTTACGAATGTATTTCACTATCGTCATTTAGTTATTTTCCTGAAATAAAAGTTAGAAGTAATCATTTGGTGAAAATATAAATTTTTAAAATGTTTTAAAAGATGAATGCTTATTATGAAATATTTAAACATTCCAAACATAATTTTTATGTGACCTATTGACTAAACTATGTAGTAAGAATACAAGTCAGGCTGGGTATTTCAAAACCCAAACACATGATAATAATTTATATTTATATTAAAAATAGCAGATAGAAGTTTGCCATTAAAGAATTATGAGTTTTTTTAAAAAAAAATTGATGTCACTTGACAAAACAAGCTATATTCTATTAGAATAGTGTCTTTTACACGAATCACAAGAAAATTAAGCATGTCGTGCCACTTGCTATAAAATCTGATTTCTCAGTACTTTGGTTTTCATCTTTTCGGTGGGTTCAATTTTTTTAGAGCACACTGATGTTAGCATCCAATTCAGGCTTTATAAAATGTTTAGAAGGAAACTCTCTCTCTCTCTCTCTCTCTCTCTCTCTCTCTCTCTCTCTCTCGAAGCTTCCATTGTATAGAAAACCAAACACATATCTGATGTGATGTGCAAGTCAAGTGTGTAACGAGAGCCCAGGGTGGAAACCAAGGATTTCTGAGGGATTGTCAAGGTTCTCATCATCCTGGACCTTTAATTATTTTCTATAAATATCTTCACTTGTCTCTGATCAAATAAATACATGATTTCTTTTAACAGAGCTTCAGCAGCTGATGGAGGTCAAAGCAAATTATGCCAGAATCCGAAGGCAGCAAGGGCCTCAAGCCACAGACATTACAGTGTCGCCATCCATGAAGCTGCTGTCTCTGGTACATCTGCATAATTCATTCCAGTCTGAAACATCCTATTCCGTGTTATATGCTACTGTTGTCCTATGTGCAAATATGCTTACTGTGACATGATGATTATAACTTTGACTTGATACAATCTCTCTTTTATTCACCCCACAGTGAAGGGCCTCACACATCAGTTGAGCACTGACCACTGCGCTACACACACCCTCCCTCCTCCTCTCAGTCTCTTTGAAAGTTTTGCACCAAGTAGCAATTGATGCCACAAATTTATTCCTGGAAGGGCAATAAAACCAGACAAAACAATGCCAGCAAAGTTAAAAAAGAAAAAAAATAAAGAAAAAGTGAAATTACTAGTTGTTATTGAAGAGTAATTTACCAGGGTCAAATAGCATATACGATTTATATGCATGTAGATAATGTGGATAGATCATTTGCTATTAAAATGGGCTCTTTAACCATCTACCCCTAAGTTTGACGCCAACTGATATTTGTGGCTCTCTCTATTTTCCAAACCATTGTTGCAATCTTCTCCATACCAGTGAGACAGAAGTGACTGGTAATGACTCTTGCAGGAATGGAGTTTTCCTCCTCCATTTTCTCTTCAGTTTTGCAGGCCCCTGGATGGGCACAGACACATGTCACTAATGAGAGAAAAGCAGAATCATTTTGGGTAATTTTGGGTAATTGGTCAATAATTAAAAGTCATAGACTGTAACTTCAATACAAAAACTTAGAGAAAGAATGTGTGTGTGCTCGTGAGTGTGTGTGTGTGTGTTGTGTGAGTGTGCAGTATTTGAGAGAAAATATCATGTAAAAAAGCAATCAAGAGGAATTTTTAGACAGTCTTAGTGTCAGTCAGTCCTATAGGACAAGAAGAATTTAGCTGTTTCTGGGAAGAAGAAAGAAACACTTTTTTAAAAAATAAAATTGCAATGACAAATCAGTTAGGTTTTTGTTCCTGGTGGGAATGTTCTGGGGAAATGCTTTCCCTCCCAGTCCTTCTCCTCTGAAAGCCACTCACAGTTCTACCCAAGTATAAATTGCGGCCTGGCTAGGTGTGTACAGAATGGCTCAGCTGGGTCCATGCCTCAATCCTCCGCTGTAATGTCCTGCAGGAAGGTAATATATCATTTCTAGCCAAAGGGGCTCTTGATAATCACAGCACTGCAAAGCCCTGGTATTTCCTCCCAGCCTTGAATAAGTTCCTGCTGCCTCCCACACCTCTAAAAGCAAGGCACGTGGAGGTGAGATTTCACCGTTTCCATCACCCACAATGCACCCTTTTGCAGACATTGTGCAGGATTCCAAAGCAGCTCTCTGCCGCAGAACGGACAAATATTGCACATCATCTGTATGCTGACTTGCTTTCTTTCCTTTGGTAAAACACCAAAAGCAAACAGCAACTATTAAGGAACTTGCTCTCTTTTGGAAAGGGAGCCATTAGGACTCTTTCCACTTGGGCCTTTCCTTGGAATGAGTCAATCAAAATCCCTATAATGAGACTATTCCCACCCCCACCACACACACAAAGAATTCCTTGCAAACAAATGTGTATCTCTAGGTGCAAAAGCACCTATCATTTTACTGCCATGGAAAAGCTGATTTGCTATGAAAATGGCATAATTCGCCCTAGATCAAAAGTGCAGATTCCTATGAAGTCACTGTGGTTGCATGTGAATAATGGCTGAAGCGAAAATTGATAATATCACACAGCGCTGTATCAAGTACCAGGAGACATAAGGCAAAAATCTTAAGTGAACTTTTCTATTACTAGTAAATGGGATTTTAGATGTAATATAACAGTCATCAACACATCACATTTTACCAGCAAGGCAGAAACACTTTCTCTGCGGATGACAACTTTCCCGGGGTGTCTCGGTAGTTTGTAACATACAATAAATAGCCCCAGTCTTTCCTTATGATTGACCTTCCACGTTGGACTATAGGATAAGACTATTGCGGTTCTGTTCATCCCTCCTAGGCTTTTAATAAACTCAGTAATTTCCTTTGGGGACATGTTTATCAAATTTGAATCAACCTTGTATGTAATATATAAGCCAGATTTTAATATTTTTCTAGCAACTAAACTCCATTGAAGCAACCATCCTAGAGCCTAAAGCCATTCCCAAAATTTATTTCCTGCTGGTTTGTAAGCAATGGTAAGGTGATCCAGATGTGAGTCAGCAGGGAGCCTGCATTTGTGACCATCCTCAGGGGAACTGGAATGTTCTACACACCTCCTGCTTTTATTGCCTGATTAAGTGTTCAGGTAAAGTTGTATATTTTTAAGCAAGTTAGAACAACAAAAGCAGCGAACAAAAAAACCCAATATGTTTAATATTTGACAAACATTTTGAGATTAAACAATTGCATTTGTAAGTAAACATTTCATCAGAGTGTTTGTATCAGCATCCCAAAGTAGGACAAAGCGATAATTTAAATTCATTTGCAAATTAAATTAAATTGCAAAGGTAGCTATTTAGGGCAATAACACTTTTTTTTTTCTTAATTGAATTTTATTTTAAGGATTGGGAAAATAAAAGGAAAACAACCAAACCAAAACCAAACCAAAAGATACAGGTGTATTTATTCTCTTCCACCCCAAAAGCACTTAGACCCCTTGGCCAGCGGCTATTGAAGCTTTTGCTAGCCAATCTCTGATGAGAGCCCAGGTGTGCCTGCTGTCAAGAGACACTGTGATCCTCCATTGCAGCAGCTAGGGGGAGGGTGCTTATGACATCTAAGTGTGTGCTATTCTGCATCATCACGAGATCATGTGCAAATGTCTGGAGTGTGGACCATTGCACAGAGGCTTCAGTTGTCTGCATTAAACCCATAACTCCAGCTTCCTTCTGGCCCAGAGCACACGATGCTTTTCAAGGCAGATGAGAAGGAAAAAAGAGCAGCAGTTCTGTTCCTAACTAGATGTCGGCAGGCAGGGAAGGGTTTGGGGCTGCAAGTCCATTCGCAAAGCAAATCCCAATCAGCACAGCCCAGAGGATACTCAGTGGATGCCTGCTAGCAAGCTATAGTGTTTGTGAATTCTGCCAGCCTGTAATACAGACGTACTGTCAATAGCCTGTCACACTGTACCTATGTGCAAATAGAAATACATGAGCAGAGAGGAAGGGCTCGTGCCCATGGTTTGATAGAGTTGGAGGAAAAATGGAGTCAGAAAACTATCTTTATGGGTCAAAGAAAATGAGGATTCCGAATTGGGTGCTTAGTGTGTGAAGGATTTGGAAGGTTCTGCCACCCTGAGGAGAGACAGGAGGCCAGTCAAGCTGCCAGGCCTAGCGTGTCCTTGTTAGTAGAAGAGAGGTGCCAACAGGAAACTGATTTGGGGGTTCTGGCCCAGGTGTAGACCCTCAGGAATACCAGGACCATCAGCCCACCTGGCTGGAAAATCAGTCTTTAGGGTCACCATGGCATTTTAAAGGGCATTGCTTAAAGGAACATTCTTTAAACATTCCTACAGACCATACTGGAGAAAGATGGAGGAGAGAGCAGCTCCCAGGGCATCTAAATTAGAACTTCCTGAGGTATAGGACCTCGGCCATCTCTGTTTTCATTTCGTTTGCTCTTTCTTCTCTTCTCCTTGCCTTTTGCCTTTTTTCCTCTCTGAGAACATTCAAGTCTCACCTTTCATAAAAATAACAATAATTATCCTTTGTAGAAGAGCCTGCGAATCAGTCTGAGGACATAGAACAACTGAACGACTGAAAAAATTTCTGATAGCCACATTTTTAGGAACAGGAAATCCGATGTGTGGCATACAATTTCTTACTGTAGATTAGTCAATGCAATATGTCCAAAACACTATCATTTCAACAGATAATCAGCATACATTTATGAGACATAGTTCCCTTCTTGTGCTAAGATTTCCAGAGCCTGTGTAGATTGTATAGTTACAACACATCTCAGTACAGACTAGACATAATCCAAGCGCTTCATAGTTACTTTCTTCTTCCAAAGAACCAGTTCAGCTTTACATCAACAGCACGAGGCACTGTTCCAGGTGCTGGGCATACACAGATGAATGCAATGATGGTGGATATGATGGTCTTCGACTACTGGGGAAACACACGTGGACAGGAGGTAGGAGGAAGGCCATTGGCCTGATGGGGAAGGCCTCATAGCTTGTGCTAAGTAGTCTGGGTATTTTCTTTATAAGGACTGTGGAATGGCAACAGAAAACATGCACACACATGCAATATATATATGAATGATGAATGAATGATGAGAATTGTACTGGAAATTCAGGCCAGAAGTTAGTGAGACCATCTCCATTTATTTCTGGCGATGGAAGTGTATTGGATGGTTAACAAGGCAGCAGAGCAACCTAGCACAGCACAGCCCGCAAGCCTCCTGCAAATCTCTGTTCACGATGGGTTACTGTCTGTGCCTCCACCAGCCCAGGAGTCTACCATTCCG
Source organism: Zapus hudsonius (assembly GCA_004024765.1). NCBI lineage: Eukaryota > Metazoa > Chordata > Mammalia > Rodentia > Dipodidae > Zapus > Zapus hudsonius. The sequence goes on along the minus strand of PVHP010031659.1, from coordinate 2,682 downwards.
GCCTGTGGCCTCTCTGCTCCTCTCTACACTCACCTACTACTGCATACTAAGCTATGGCATTTGCCTATTCATGGCTTCCTGTCTTTTCATTATATTTCTTTACTCTCTTTTGGTGGAAGGGCACTTTTTCATCTGCATTACTTTCTTGTATCTTTTAATAGGAGACAATGAATGGGAGGCAACCAACAGCTTTCCGATGTCAGGGTTACAAGATACCAAGCTCAACTTCCCCACGTGAGCAGCAGTATGGGTATTTCCATGGAAGCTTGCCCTTAGTTCATCCTCCAGACTGGCTTTGGTGGAACAATCATTGCTAAATGACCGACAGGAACTTGAGACTGTAACCTGCGAGTTGAACTACAACATCAGGACAGATACTAGTTGGACTCCTGAGTCATGCTTCTCAATCTAAGCTTGTCTGTCTGAGGAGTTAGAGAGAGAGCTGGGCAAAACTCAGGACACTCTGACGTCAAGGCAGCTTGACCAAATCAGTTCTGAATGCAATCTCTTTGTTAAGCAGACCTTTACTTGACTCTCGTTTTATGCACTCATTTTGATAGGTTCAATGCTATTGGAGATATTTATTGATTCATGGTGCAGGAGATCGAAACTTGGGCCTTGAGTATGATAGGCAAGCATGCTACCTCTGAGCTACAGCCCCAACCCGATCTTCATTTTATTACTCTCTTCCCCACTATCACCAACCTTTCCCAGTGTTGAAATATGAATTCTGCTCACTGGCATTCACTGTGGTCTGCTGTGTTTGAATTGTGACTCCGTGTCAGACCCCAGGACACCCATGGAGAGGTGTCTATTAGATGACACCCAGTTCATGGGAAGGGTTGATATGAGCCACATCTGTGCATGTAAGCAGAGCTGTGTGTGTCAGAGGTTCAGTGACAACACCTGACAGTTGACAGGGTGCCTCATGCTGGGGCCTCAAAAATGAGGTCACGACAGAGGTCAATATTTTGATTTAATCTTAGAAATTATTTGTTTGTTTGCAAGTGTGTGCACGTGCATGTCTGCCAGGGTCTCTTGCCCCTGCAAATGAATGCCATTCAGCTTTATGTGGGTGGTTGAGGATTTGCAAGCAAGAGCCTTCTACCTCTGAGCCATCTCCCCAGTCTCCAGAGGTCAATTTTCATCTGCACCAACTTGAAAATTATTTTGAATGAAATGCCATTCTCTTGTGGAGAAATGCCATTCTCTTGTGGAGTTTTTTTTTAAAAATATTTTATTTATTCATTTTCCAGCAGAGAGAGAGAGAGAGAGAGAGAGAGAGAGAGAGAGAGAGAGAGAGAGAGAGAGAGAGAGAGAGAGAGAGAGAGCGCACCAGGGCCACCACCTTGTGGGTCAGTCTTATGTGGGTACTGGGGAATTGAACCCAGGGCCTTAGGCACTGGAGGCAAGTGCCTTAACCGCTGAGCCATCTCTCCAGCCCATCTTGTGGAGTTTTGAAGTACTCTGAAGTTACTCACTTTTATCATATTCAGGCCACTGCCATCACTCACTGATAATACCAAACATTTTCTAAGTAGCCATCACACACATTCTGTGAGTAGCTTTTCTCCTCCCCAGGTCTTTGGCAAAGTAGTTTAGTGATTGTTCCAGAATGAAAATCATATATTATGACCTCTTGCTCTTAAAATCTCCAACCCCACTAGTGTCACCCAGGACATTTTGGCATACCTTGCTCCCCAGGCTCAGGCATTTTGGTTCTCAGAGCAAGGTCTTCCACACTAGTGGGGTTGGAGATTTTAAGAACAAACTTTGTTCCCAGAGCTCTGTGCTCCACCCATCTAGCCTTCCTCTTGCTCCCCCAGAATTGCATTCTCTCTCTTATTTCTCTACATGTGCACTTTCTCTGCCTGTAACTTTTTCAGGAAATCTGCCTCATCCTTACAGTGATGAGGATTCTCTTCCATGTCCTCTTCCAACTCCTTAAACGTTCCTCCCCTGGCCATCAAGCCCCTGACTTGCTCAAATTTGTATCTTTAGGACAGACCAGAAAAATCCTTATAACATCGAATTAATATTTGTTGAATGAATGTGAGATTTAGGGTAACTTGTTGGAAGAAGCTGTTTTATTTTGTTAGACTCTTAAGTACCTGGTTTTTTGTTTTTTTAATATTGGTAATATATCAAACCAGAACTTAGCTTTCTGTGGAACTTGCTTCTCCTCCCATGCGTGGTTACATCAATCCATAGTAAAACAAGTCTACTCTCGTTAATAAGGCAGGATAGACTGGCTACATTTTTCTGGAAGGCAAATGCAAGCAACATGGTTTATGATCCCTTCTTTACCAACTGTAGCTTTCCAACTCTCCTAAAGCCTAGGAGTAGAAAAGCCTCTTCTCCCATCAGACCCGTGTGGACCCTCTGCCCCAGGCAGCCTGGCTTGAAGGGAGGACATGCCCCTCCCTTTCACAAGCCTGATGATTTGTGGCTGAGAAGGGCGAGGCTGCTCTCTGAACCACATGCCCCCTGGTGCAGGCAGGCTAAGGAAAGATGAATGGCGTTATAAGACAGACATCTGAATGTTTCGTATTAAATTAGTCCCACAGAGCACCCAGAATTCTCATCCCATAAATCACTAGGTAACGTAAACTCACTCCCAGGTTAGATTGCTGTGACTTTGGCCTGTGGTGTCATAGATAATCTGAGAACAGTTAAACATTT